>CAUJGY010000112.1:0-108691 GCA_963170745.1 Phymatocera aterrima
AATTCAGCGAAAAAGAGTGAGACGGAGATCGGAAGTTTGCCTGTGTACGAAAAAGAGAAGAAAGAAAAAACAACAACAACATTAACAAACTCTGGGGCTCCAGGGAGGACGGGGGAATTTCCGGAGACCCCGCCGCAATCACAGATTATAATAATTAAATAACTCATCATCCTGCGGTCACGGCGTTTTCGTACCGCCGCGCCGTGCCGCGCCGCGCCTGTTAGACGAGAACGAAACCTAGAAGGAGAGATGATGTTATAACAGTCAAGGTGGTGGTGCTTGCGTTCGATGAAGAACTAAAGCCGATTTTAGGATAATCCATGAAACACTTCTTGAACTTTTGCGAAAGAAAAAGTTGTGCGAGGCAAGGCCTTACCCACCCTAACCCCCGCTCTCTCCCTTCACTTAATAAATTACTTTCCTCGTCTCGCTGCAAGCTCTCGCTGATATATCGACGTTTTTCTATATAGCTAGCTATATACAGGCAACTCTGCCGCGTGTCCCGCGCTTAGAAATAATTCATCTTTTCTCACTTCCAGCCCTGCTATGACCCGCGCCGCCCCCCCCCCCCCCACCGCCGCCGCCGCCGCCGGTTTCTCTCCAGCGACTGTACGCGTAGGAGAATAAGACTCGACGTAGGTTTTGTGCTCATTGTCAGTCTCTCCGTAGACGTGCGCAGAGTACTCGATATTCCATAAATAGTTCACCGGTATACAATACATACGTATGTATACTCGTATTATGCTACTATAGTAGGTACGTATAGGTATATATAGGTGAAACGTTGAATATTATTTCTTTTCATTCGTATACCTACATATTATTATCAGATCCAATATCCTCCCGTCAGCATAACCGAGAGCAAAGAGGAATTGGAATACAACGGACCGTTTTTATTTTTTTCTTCTTATTTTCTTTTTTTTACCAAAAATAATTGAAAATTTGAAATTCTTCCTTGAGAATCTTATAGTCCGCGTCCGTCTTTCATGTTCGTACAGTACATCGCACGTAGGTTTCTTGACACAGGTATTATATTACACTATTATAGGCATATACGAGAGATATGGAGTATATTGTATGGATCGGAAAAACTCGCGTAACAATATGATAGTACGGCAAGTTGAACGATTCTTTGATGCGTACTTGTATATGCGAGTATATAGTAGGTATAGGTTCGTACTACTGCGCGACTACAGTTAGAACGTGGTAAAAATGGTCGTCCTGTCAAAACAGAACGATAAATCGGGGGTCGGGCGGTAAGAACAAAAAGTTTTCGTTGCAAACAAGCGATAATTTAGAGAACCGGGGGTAAACAAACGTAACGTGGCATGGTCGAGATAGTACATACCTATACATAGGGCTCGGTAGGTAGGTAGGTAGGTATAGGTATAGGAAAAACTGTGACAATGAATGCAGCAGTCATCGGGATGGAAGTGGTCGAAAAACTATGTACGAGTCGAAAAGTAGATAGTTTTGTCTGGCATCTACTCACACGCAGATCGTAGATATACGATACGAACAGCGAATTCGTATATATGCGCGTACCTATTAGGTACATACGCCGCGGTCGTCGCGCGAAGCTATGCGCGGTAAACAAAACTAAACTTATTTTTAAAAGTTTGCAGAAACGAACTTGTTGGAGAGTGTGAGTTAAGATTCAAGGTGGGATGGGATTCGCCATCTTGAATACGCAGAAACCGTTTCGAAAACGAGAATCGTATATTCACGCAAACCTCTCGATCGATTTTCATGAAACTCCGATAATTCGTCGAGTACGATGGCAGAAAGTGGCTAAGTATTTCACTTCTTTGAAAAATTGATCAGATTCGACGAAGTATAAACATTCCCTGCGCTAGCTAGGTTAGATTGCGCGCCGCGAATCCTGTCGCCTATGAAACACGGAATTTTTCACTTGGAATTTTTCAATCCTTGTTTCTCGGTGAAAACACACTCGATTAACACGAAACTGGTATCAGCGACGACGGAAGAGGGAACGAAGGGCATGACGCTCTTGGATTTTCAAAAATCGGAAAACAGTTCAACGGATTATAACTGTCGATAAATAATCTGTAAAACATCATTTCGATTTTTGAAAATCGAAGAGCGTCATGCTCTTTTTTTTCTCTCCTTCTTTGTCACTGATATCAGTTCCATATGCATTGGATGTATTTTTGGCTTTGAAAAACGTTCCTCTTAAGCCTATATAAGGTATATATTAGATTCGCCAACGAAAGAGACGAGTGAAAAACACAAGAAAATGTCTGTTAATTTAGCGATATTTTTTCTCTCCGTTACTTCGGGTGAGGTTAAATTGAAGATGAATCGATCGAGGTACTCACCTACTATACATATTTATAAAAACAATGCGAACGGAGTTACTGATAGATCTACGAAGTAGCTGCTTGTATATTAAGCAATCTATCTTAAGTCTACGGTCTACTATCCGTCTAAATGAATTGTGGAGTGGGTTCGATTCAACAGTAAAACATGACAGTCCTTCGTCTCAGGATCTTCGGTAACTTTGACTCCGCCTATCGGCTATCAGTATTTAATGGAGTGTCTGGAGATTTCGTCTCGCTACACGATTAGATTTATTGCCGTACAGACGACTGTTTTCAAAAATCTATAGATCGGATAATACGGATATGTGAAAAGGGCTAAAAAAATGAGGTACGGAAAGAACGAACGACATCAAAATTGAATCATATATGCAGCTAATGAAATAGCACGAAGATGAGTAAAAAAGAAGATAACAATAAACGAAAATACCATTCGCAGCCAAAACTTTGGAGAAAACTACAGCAATCTCAGTCGAGCCATACCGCGCGATGTAGAACTTTGCCGGGGGAGGGGGGGAGGGGGTCGGAAACTTATTGCCGAACTTATTACAAGTTTAAATTCTGTCGCTTTTCTACTACTTATCTCAAAATTTCACCTATACGGCGGAAGTTTAAAACGTATAAAGTAAAGTCAAACTGGGCTTTATACGATAGTTTGAGAAAATCCGTAGCAATAAATGGTTCGTAGATTTTATTCTCAAAATTCTCGTTTATTCTCGTGCAGCATAAATTTTCATTTCGAGCCTGGACTTTCGAAAAGTTTTCGCAATCCGTACCTGCATATAACTCGTACGAATGTTAACGAAAAATACAATATTAGAATTATCAGTCGTGAAGACATAAATCGACGTTACAATTGAATACATAATTCACAGCGAAATATAAATGATTTGATGAAATGCTGAATTGAATTTCTCTGCTCTTATTCCAAAGAGTAAAATCATCGGGTTGATCTCTGAATTCCCGAAAGAAAAGACAAAGCGGAACAGGCCACGGAGACTGAATTGGAAGTATAGTAGACGGAGAGACGAAGTAGGCACACTTACGATTAGTGCGCTGGTGGTACTTGAAAACCACTTCAATTCGGTTCGTAAGCTTACGGAACAGCGGTATAGCAGTGGCGGTAGCGGCAGGACTAGCTAGCCACGTCTGGTAGATACTCAATTATTACTGTCTACCTTAAGTAGATGATACGTCACATCCGCCTTTGTCTCAATTATAAGTAGGCGTGTATATTACAGGGACGGTACCGGCATTATCACCTTTACCAAAGTGCTGTTAACACTCGACTGCCAGCTTACCTCATTGGTTTGAAGAGTGCTTGCGTCTGGTCCGTGTACTCGATCACAAGCTTGATCTGGGTGCCGCCCTCTTTTTGTACTGAAAGAAGTAGAAAAAGAGGAAGATGAAGAAAAATTCAATTGCCTGGAGTTTCTCTCGTCTGTTTATCAATTTTGTACCAATGGAACAAACTAATGGAATAGGATATTGGATGGAGATTGAAGGAGATTTTGAAAGGTATTCGGATCGTCCGAATTGCTGGTATGAGCCTGCTAACGGTTTGAAGGAAGAAACTTGAAGAATTATCCTAGCGCAAGGGTCTACCAGAGTTTGAACAAAAATTCACAGATGGACGAGACATATTATAGAATATATATATATTCAGATCACTCGGATTGGGAATTTCGTCACTACACGACCAACGGGGTGAAATTCAATTTGCAAAGAGTCGAAATTCACTCGAGGCAATTTGCCGAGGAGATGAGAAATGTTCGCGAGGCTGCAGGATTTCCGAACCTTCGAGTCTCGGATTACCAAAATTCCACAACTACAAAGATCGAGATTTTTTCTGATCGATAAATTTCCAGCCAACATTATCTATCCCGTAATTCTGTTGTGTCAACGTTATGAACTCCTTCCGTGACCCGAGGAATTTTCGGGGTGAGATATCGGCCAAGTCATCGCACGAAATATGCTTCTGCGAGTAACAAGTATTACAATTCGTATTCTCGATTCGTTTGAAATTGGCGGGTAAATGTTGGCGTATCGCAATACGCCACGGAAAGTGTGTATGCATGCGTACGTACGTACACACACTCTCCGAGGAATTGTACGTACTTCTACTATAGATAGTATGAAGGTAAGAAATTGGAAAAACTTGAGCCACCGTTGCACCGGAGGAATTCACTTGGGGCATTACGTATACGTACTACATCGCATACATAGGTAATGTACGAGAACGAATATAATATACGCCTGTGTGTATGTACGTATCGAACATATTATTCAGTGGCATATACATAGAATAAATATATATGCAGCATATATACATTAGTGCGGTATGTATAGTATGAGAAGAATTGAGGCTATAGACGAGCAGCGCTGTCCAATATGGATCAACGAGGTATGAATTTTGTTCAGCTGTACACACGTATATATGCCTATCTATATACCTGTACCTGTACCTATACCTATATACAGTATACGTACGTATGCACACAAAACAGCCCTGATGTATCAACAGGGAGAGAGGAAAGTCTGTTTGCTGGGTTCAGACAATATTGACAACATTACCTACCTTCCCGTGCTATGTATAATACAGACCACAACACTACCTGACGTGTATCGATTTAATATTAAACCGCGATTGATTGCGCCGTAGCCGTGGCTCCCTATTGTACTCTCTAAATTAATTTGCCTAACAACAACAAAAACAACACTAACAACATCATCATCATCATCATCATCATCGTCGTCCCAGAGTAGGTGGTAGACGTGTGTATGAAGGCGGTATTTCATGGATACACGACTGCGACAACTTGTCGCGCGACGAAACCACGCCGATAAGAATTCCGTCGCGTCTATGAAATATAGCGACGCTGAGAGTCGTCGCATCAAGTCGCGTACGTCGCCTTCTGTCGAAAGCGAGCGTCTGTAACCTATGTTCTATGTTCTATGTTCTATGTTCTTTTAGTCCACTTCGCCTCGGCAAAAGCCACATTTCAGGGTCATAATCTGAAAATAATATAATACCCATTCGACGATGTAGTTTGGACTTCTGATAAACATAATTATATTATAGGTAATTTCCAAGGAGAAATCAAATAAAAACCTACTAACCTAATCCTCATCGCGCTTGTTTCCCGCGGTTTTGCAAGCTGTCGCATACTAGATAGAATTCTGTCGCACGAAAGTTCATCTCGGGTCTACTTTCGTGCGACAGAAAGTACCACCCACTTTCCGTCAATTTTTAGCCAATCGGCGTAGTTTCGTCGCGCTACAGTTGTCGCAGTCGCATCCATGAAATACAGAGAATATATCTGGGGGAAGCAGTCCGCCTAGAGATATGCGAACGGACATACGGGGGTTCGAACAATTTTCATTTATGCCTACTTGGATTTTATTCTTTCGATGGTTCATCGAACCGCATTAAGATAGCCATGAAGTCATCGGTGAAGATGTTCGGTGTCTAGGGTAACCGATATCCAATGACGGGAGGAAAAACGCGAAGAAGAATGCGGTTCAATCGGCCATCGGGAGAATAAAATTCAAGTGGGCGTAAATATAAATTGTTTGAACCCCGGATGTATGTCCGCTTGCGTATCTCCGGGTGCAGGACTACTTTCACCAGATCCTACTATCCGTGTATATCGTTCATTTTAAAACATTCATCGATATTTGCGATAATAAGATTCGAAGCACTCTATTATATGTATATACATACGTATAGCGATTATCGATAGTTCTATCGACATACTCTCGCGTCGTTCTCATGAAGCCTATTGCGAAACATGAAATTGAATATTCAAGAAATTTGAGTAATGCGAAAGTAAGAAGGAGAAGATGAAAAAAAACATCCTCTAAGGACATATAAATTATGCTAATTGAGTGAAATTTCTCTAACTCCATCATCTCATCTGATAAAGAATTAACCTTATAGCCTGCGCTCCCTCGGAGCGAATCCTAATTCAATGTTTTAATTTGATTTCCTGATTTCCGCACTTGGACCGGGCATGAGGAGGTGGAGGTGGAGGTGGGGGGGGGGGGGGGGGGGGGGGCAGGGTTGAACTTTGAACCGAATAATTACATCTCTGAGAACGTCTTTTGCCACTCGGAGTATTTGAAATTCTATGAAATATTATAATATTATCGTACTCACCGACGTGGTGGATTGGCTTGGTTGCCATTTCATTAAGAAGTTTTTCCACTAGAATTGAATTTTCAGGGTAAAGTTCAAGCCTGGATATTCCCATCTGGAACCTCTCGAGAACGGTGCTGTTTTTTCTGTAACAGAAACATAGCAAACATAAAATTAGGGGATATAATTTACGACACATCCGTGGATTATCATTGGCCAAACAGATTTCTCCTAGTCAGTATATCATATGGTCTTTGAGTCGTTAGATTATTCGCCCAGAGATAATGATTTCTCAGACTGATTTCATCGTTATAGCGTAGTCGACTATTTCCCCGACTCTACCACCCCGTCGTAGACTCTAGGAGGTTGAAACGAGTCGGTAGTGAATTGGTCGGCAACAAGGTGTCCCCAAGGGGTTTCTACCCGACGTTTGTTATTTCAATGCAGTGTCCCTTAGCATAATTTCTATGTTAGGGGATGAAGTGCTTTTTAAAATGCATGGCAGAGGTCCCTCGAAAAGTAGTATGAGAATGAAAAGGCGGCGGCGGGATTCGCGGAGGATGTCGAGAACTGGCAGAAGAGAAGAGGAAAGGAAAAAGGAGAAAAGTAGAAAAAGAGGTTGAAAAAGAGGCTCGAATGTATGCCTTCGCACCCGCTCCCTCTTCCTCTTCCTCTTCCTCCTCCTCAGCCACCTTCTTCGTGTTTTGGGTATAGCATAGTATACTATGGCTAGGGGCCGAGGGGGAGAAATAGAGGGAAGAGGGAAGAGGGAAGAGGGAAGAGGGAAGAGGGAAGAGGGAAGAGGGAAGAGGGAAAGTTCCCAGGTGGGTATCCCCGGGTATCTACGTCATCTCCGGATGTCCCAGGGTCGGCCTTCTATCTGCCCGAGGAAAGATAGAGGCGGGTGATACTATACCTACGCTCAGAGATAGCATATGGGCTGCATACTAACCACACCACGCGGTGACACTAAATCTTTGCGAATTATCCGATCTCTGTCTGGCAGCCTTTCTTCTCTAACCGTCGCTCGGTAGCTAGGTAGGCGGGTATAGTATAGCACAGAATGTTCGGTCTTGGACGGCGTATAGCCCTAACCTCTCTAGACCTCTAGCCGTACTTTAACCGCCCCATGTCGGGGCCCTAATGAAATCATGGGGCCAAAGGTTACACCCAACAACGTACCAAGAAGATACTAAATTCTCGAACATTATTACTATACCATGCACCCATCCCGGAGGAAAAACTTTGCCCTTGGATTATCAGCCCGCCCGCCCCTTCGGCCCTGAGCACCGCTTTCCAGCATACGCCAAAGGGTTTCGAGTTCATGTACTACTTGGAAACTTAAATTCCGCGTGTCCGAAAGGTGAAAGCTTTTCAGACGAATAATGAGACACGGAAAAAGTCTCACCGTCCGAAGAAATTGGGATACTCGTACATAAGTTCACCGATTTTTACATCTCGTTTATAACGTCGTTAGTGCGCTGAGAGAGAGAGAGAGAGAGACTGCTACCACGGGGTAGGTACCGAGGTTCAGTTTGAACAGCTCGCAGAAGCTCGGCGGCAGCTAGTATGGGCAGATACTCTGTAGTAGACAGGATTGATGGATATGCGGTAGTTTTACAACGTGGAAACGAAACAGTATACTCAGGAAAACCTACGACTCCTTCTCGGCTATATGACCGTACAATATACATAGGATACAGAGATAGAGGAAGAAGAAGGTGAAGGTGAAGGAGAAGGAGAAGGAGAACGGGGTATACGATGTTACGTTTTACCTTCCGACATGAATTATTTCTATATTCCGCGGTTATATGTTCTGCGGAAATCTAGTTTGGCTTATAAATTCACTATGATATTAGCCAACCCTTGTATCTATATCCTACGGTAGGTCTGCGTACAACACATCTAGAGATGTATGTACGCTCGAGTGTCAACGATGCATGTATGTATGTATACTTGCCCCAACCATAATATAGTCGAGTTAATGAGGATCTATATACAAGGTGGGCCACCCGTGATACCAGTTTACCCGTTCGACGAAACTATCGGAGACATCAGGAGTTCATAATAACTGGATCGTCCGCCGAACGATAAACACGAATCCAAAAATGAAAATCCATTCGATTTCGTATTCGTCTCTGTTTGTTTGCAGAGCTTTATTGAAGTAATTTCACGATTTGACACCCTGTTGGTGGACAAAGTGCGCCTCGTCGCAGTATCGCGCAGTGTGCTTTCATCACGCGCAATTTCGTAATACCCAACTATAGCTGTATTAAGCGATGGCTTATTTAACTAGGTACTTACGATATAACATATATATATATGTATATATGTATGTGCCTGAGAACAGCCCTGTTTCCCCGCGTACTATGCAATTAGTTTCAAATTCCGCGATCTGTGCACTCCGTAGTGGAAATGGAAAAAAAAATTTGAGAAAAAGTTACATCCGTTACCGTAGGTATACATCTTTGTGCCGCCGCGACCGAGTCAAAGATACTCCGCAAAACTTTTAACAAATCTCGAAACTTCAATTTCCGATCTCACATAATACACTGCAAAATCCGACTCGTCGTGATGTAGAAAACTGTAGACCACCGCGTATAAGGGCGACGGATTCAAATGTAATCGTAGTTACGACTTCTAAACTGTAAAAAGAGGACATGCGAATACATGCGAATAATACCAAAGTATGTATAATAGTATATATATGTACTACAATCCGTACACGAGTACAGGTACAACTAATTGTGAGCTATAATGGAGTTGAATGTCACTGCAGAGGAAGCCCATAATAGCTGCGGTACGTATTTTCCGAAGCTATAATAATTCGCGCGAATGTTTAGGCGAATGCTGACGCGCGAGAAACGCGGATAGCATCGGCTGCAGCATCCGCGGCATAATTTTCGGAGTAGAATAACGGATTACGAATTTAATCCGCAGTCAGATTCACAGCCTGCTCTAACTACGCGTCAGTTTCCACTGCTGTCTCTGAACCTTGATAATACAAAGTATTCACAAAGTATATCAGTATATGTACTACACCTACTGCAGCTACGTGTTTTATACATGGGAAAGTCCACGCGGAATCGGACACCATCTGGTCTTTGCATCTTCTTCGATTTTCTCCATAATTTTTTGTCCTTTAGTATCTATTCAGAAAGGCCTCCGTGCCAAGTTTCAGATTTCTTTGTCCGCCCAGTTCCGAAATATGAATTTTTGGAAAAAATAGGCTTTTTTTTTTTTTTTTCAATGCCCATACACGGTTAGAGATAATTTGTGTAAATGTTAAATTTTTCGTATGTTAAAATTATTGTGTCAAAATCAACCCTTTCTTCGTGTCGATTCAACATCACCCATAGATCTATATGCTAAGTCCATGGAAATGTTGAGTTTCAAGTTTAAACGTCAAATTCCCAAATTTCAACACACAGGAAATGTAAATAAGCAAAAAATTTTCAACGAAAGACGATCATTTTGGGCCAAATGCGGATGTGGAACTTTGTTTTTATATTTATTTGACTAATTTCAGACATGTAAAAATCGGTAAATTTGCTTAATTAGGTATTACCATTGGTAATTATTCATTTTTATGCACCAAGCGGATGAATATACGTGTATCTAAGAGGATCTTGGTGCATGAAAGTTAATAATTACCAATGAAAATACCTAATTAAGCAGATTTACGAATTCTTTTCTTTCTGTAATTAGTCAAATAGATATAAAAAATGATAATACCACTCCCGGATTTGGCCTGAAACTCGGATCGGTCTTTGATCGATGAGCTTTCGAAAATTTTTGGAGATTTTTAAAAGACGGGCGTTTTCAGATGGGTTTGAATAATCATAGAAAATTGACGATTGGAGGAAAAAAATCTGAAAGAATTCAAAAGTGCTACCCAGAATTGGGACAATCGTATAAAAAATTATGAACGTAATCAAAAATGGCGAGGGAAAATTTTCGCCGAGTTGGCGTGGCATACCTCATACAGTGCATGTTACGATTCGATGAACCAATTTATTTCAAACAGCTTCGATCGAATTGATTATCGGGCTGAATTACCATTTTTTGTGTTTTTCGCGAGTCAGGAGATGATCCTTCACCAAGAATTATATAATTCCACCTCCAGATGAGAAAGACGAAGGGGGAGAATGCGGAGGCAGAGAAAGGGTAGGTAGGAAATGATACCTCTCGTAGAAAAGATAGCAACATTTCACATTAGTAGAAGAGGATGAGACCCCAATGGAATTCTGGCTCCGTTTTCATGTCCCCGCGAGAATATGTATAAGCAGAGGCGGCGCGGCGCGTGTGGATGTATCGGAGATGCTCTCCATTCTGTGCTGCAAAAGCCCGGCGATCTTAAATTCCTTTTTTTTTTCTGGGCTCTTCTTATTCGTTTCTCTTGTTACAGCCGTTGAGAGAATAAAGAGGAAATTCTTTTCTTCAAATTCATTTATTTGAGCCACCTCGACGGACCAGTTTTCACTTTGCGTTTTTCTCCTAAACCTGAGCCCCGCGCCTATTTTATCCCCGGATATATTCTACCAGCGTTCGATAATCGGATAGCATATTTCCAAGGGATGTTATAAGATGTACGGAGCACGAAGATTAGGAAATGCATGAGCGAGCATCGAGAATATTCGGTATTATGATATCCTTAAATAAATGTACGTATGCATCACGCGAGACGTAGCTATTCAACCGAAGGAGCGAAGCGCAAATGAAGTTAGTCTGATTAGGGAATTGTCTGATTAGCCTAGGACCCCTCCGTCGTCATCTTCGTCTGCGCCGTCGCCTTCTGTTCATCTGCGACCGCCTCATGCCTCTCCACACCAAGTTCTGCAGGATCCAGTTCGACAATCACGTTGCGCAAACCAAATACCTTATGCTAGCTCCGTCACTTCATCACTTCGAAGCAGATTGAGTTGAGTAACACGCGTGTGTGACGAAAATTAGTTTCACGTCAATTTCGCGTCGATTCACCTTCTATGCGATCGCATACGTTTCACATTCGAATTTCGCAAGGGGGAGCGCAATGATAACAAATCCGAGAAAAGTACCCCCCCCCCCCCCCCCCCCCCCACATGTACAGGCTTTCGTTTTATGGGATTCACGGAGAAACTTGAATTACGATGCTTTTGCTTTCTTCATTTTTTTCCCTCTTATCACGTACCGCCCGCGTATACGTATTATCGGGGACCAGACACTTTCTACAAGATCACCAATTTTCCCCGATTTCGTTATCCAGGCTTTACTTTGTACGTAGATTCGGACGCGGTATACATATACAGACATTGTCTAGTTGGTTTTTCGTTTTTCTTTCCCTCCCCCTTACTTTTTCTTTATTTTATCGTATTAGGCTAGGATAGGCGATAAGGTAAGGCGAGGTGGGGTGGGGTGGGGTGTGGTAAGGTAATTGGTGAAGCGAGGAGGAGGTGCACGAGTTTGAAAATAGGGCCGAAAGTTCGATGAAGGTATCCGTACGCGGATATGATCCGCCTATGAATATCAAATGAAGATCGCAGTAGATATGTATGTAGTACCTACGTAGGTATGTATAGGTATACTACATATATAGTCGGGAAATGGTTGCGGGGACGACGCTTTGCGAGCTCCTCAATTTTCGCCCCGCACCAGAGGGGAGAGGAAGCGTGAGACGACAGTGGTTAAAAATTTACGGTTCGACGGGGTGCAGGGAGCGACGTTTGAGGAGCCAAAGTTTCCTCCCCACGCTACAGCTACCACCCCAACCGGAATGATACGAAGGTATTCGAAAACAAAAGAAGAAAGTTTCTCATTCTCCGTCCTCTACGCGGTTACGTCTAGTTTTCCACATCCGAAATTCACCACCGACGACCGACGATGTGGATATAGGCATTGCAGTATGCTGTATAGGTGTACGTAGTGCCTATTATTATAGAAGTAACCAAAGATAACGAAGACGGCGAACGCGAGACGCGAACAGGGTTCTTCTCTTGGCGCGGGTAACGTTTGAATCTTATCTTTCGCCATTGTTTGGCAATGCCCACGCCCGCGCCATGGGCACAAGATTTCGCCGCGTGTTCCAACCGCAGCGGGGCGAAGAATTTCACGAATTTACCAAGACTCCGTGAAACACGGATCTCCGGCGAAAGATAAACTTAGTCGAACAACCAATTACGAACGCGTCCGTTTACGGCGAAAAAAAAAAAAAAACACCTTGAGTCGAAAATGCCGTTTATTGTAGCACGCGAACCTTCGAGTAGGAGGTGCCTACATTTGTTCGAAATATAAGACATTTCTCTGAAAAGTATCCGTATTGTAATCAGTTCTTTGAATCTAATGATGGGCACGTTTAACAACGTTCTTCGCCCTCTCTCATGGTGCGTTCCACTTTCGGAGGAACTATCAGGCCCTTGTCGAGAGGATAGGTGGCTACCTGCCATTTTTATACTATATATACCGAGAGAGTTTCTTGAAACCTCACGGTCGAAGCGCGCGAATTTCGACTTGCTATTTTCTGATTGGCTGACAAAATGCCAGTCAACGCGCACTAACGTACGTTAACTCCCTAGAACCGGCTGATAGGTGTCAGTTCACGAGAGGGTATGTTCATTGCTTTGTAACGGACGTGAGACGCATGAGCTGGAGTTAGTTAAAATCAGCGTTGCTCAAATATTAAACTTGAAATGTTTATTAAAAATAAAACAATGCACATCTTTCAAGTTGTGAACGGTGCTAATTATCTCTATCTGCGAAAGATTGTGTTTCCTAACTTTTTCAAGTCAACTCATGGACTTTGAATACCTGACACACAGACCTGACTGAGATTTTTTATGTATTCGACTTAAGACGATTGTGACAAAAAAATCTATCGTTGTCGAACTTTCAGTGACTAGATTTCTCGATCGACGGAATTTAGTTCATTTTCATTTTCAACATACTCGAAATAACGATAATAATCATTCTCGTTTAAACAAAAATAGCAGAGGTCACTGATTAATCGCTTCCAATTATTCGATTAATTCGTAATAACCATCAGTAGCACAATCTTCAAGGGCTGCTACTTACGCTACGGCAAACGTAACATAACCTCTCGACATTTCATAGCCAGCTGTCTGCAATAGCAGACGCGATTCGCAATTCAATCATCCTAGTAAGATTTTGACGAAGTTGGCCGCCTGTACAGACTCGGCGCCGGCGCAGTCTGAGCGGGAGGTATCAAGAAACTCTCTCGGTATATATATAAACCTATAAGATAACAGACGCCTATGTACTACCTGCGCGTGAGATACTGCCATAGGCTTTCGCTAACCCGTGTAGAAATTGCAAACGGGAACTGGCCAGTAGCCCGTCCAGTTTATCCGAATTCAATCCGGGCGCTGAACAGTCGAACTAGACAACCCCTAGCCGGGAATGTAATACTGCAATAGACAGTTAAACTATGCCAGTCGAACCATCCGGATACTGTTCAGTTTTCCCGTCTCATATTGTACATCAACCAGGACGTATATCAATAATTAGACGTGTTCGTGAATAAATTGATATTCAGCTCTAGATCTTCTTGAATGTTCATTACGAATTTTATAACTAAAGATGTAATTCACAAATTCAGCATCGACAAGCTGCTCTTTTATGTTAGTTCCAAATAGACATAGTAAAATTCACGACGTTATTCCGATTCAGACTCATGTTTGGAGCTATTCGATAATCATAGATTCGGCAGTCAGACACTTATCACGAAGCTGAGCATTTTTAAACGCGAGAGAGTTCAGCGCGCGAATCACCTCTAGCGGAGCAGTCCGCGCATCACTCTCTGAAAATCCGATGCGGGAGTTGTACAATTGCGCTAAAGACGGGATCGCCCGTTTACGGGCTAGCCGTTGAACGGGCAACCCCAAGCAAATTTCCACACGGGAAGCGAGGTGCCGGCGCATATACCTAGGTAGAACGACAAAAATGGTCGTTATAGTATTGACCATCAAATTATCTAGTTTTGCCGGTGATACGGGCGATGGTTTACCCGGAATCTAGGTATAGAACCGCACGAGTGTGCAAAAGATCGAATCGCCGTGCCGTGAGTATACCCGCAATGAGTCGAGGGGGGGTGTGTTTCGTGAGCACGTACAGGGATCGGTTAAAACAAACATAAACCAATTCTCGATGTTTTCACGGCCCCGTCCTAAGGAAAACATTCGCAACTCACTTCATGGCGCGGGGTTGAGAGCAAGAGGTTAAACTGGAAGTAAAGGGTCTTTTGGTGAGCGTATATGTACAGGCATATAGTTTACTCGAGTGTTGGTGTACCGGAGTAAAGTTTGACGGTGACTGGGCAAACACCTCCTACTATATTTATTATTTATACCAGGAAAGTTGACGGTACGAGATAGGTACGGTGGAGGGTACCTATATGCGTACAAGTATATGCATACCTATACGTATATATGTGTGTACCATTTAGAGATGTGAAGGTGGTAGTGGGTTAATACTCGAAGAGCAAAGTATTACTCGGGGACGAGATAGCGACTCTTCCCAATGCTCATGAGCCGACCGATCGTCGGATAATTGGGCTGCATTGAAGCTTGGAAAAAAATATCAACTTCGGATTACAAACTTGCCAATCTACGTTCTTTTGATGGTTTGACAAATCTTTCGGAAAACGCCGGAGTCGAAGTTAAAGAGATCGAATGATTCGTCAGTAGGTGTTATTTCGAGCGATAACGAAGACGGAGAAAAAGATGGAGAAGGAGGACGAGGAGGAGGAGGAGGAGGAGGTGGAGAGGGAGAGGGAGAGGGAGAAGGAGGTCCTTTAATAACAGACGGTGTTTATTCACGTTCCGAAGCATGTAATTGCGGTGTATCTAACAATAAGCGTATTGTATACCTTACCTATGGATACAGAAGAAATTCAACCCTCTACTATACCTGCCCCAACGTTGACAATGATTGTCTAATATTTGTGTACATACGGAACGACGTGATACGAACGAATATTAACAATACACTATAGACTATGATATATAGCACATGCGAGAGCGTAGTGGTTGCGGGTAAAATCTAATTAAGAAAGCTTCGCGGCTGTAGTATTGTTGCTTGATCGTCCATTGTCGAGTATACCCACCATCTTGATTAACTCCAACAAAATAACAATCGCGCTCGTAAAGGTAGGCTTCTCGAGGTTATAGTATTATAGTATGCATAGTACCTGTGCCAGCTAAGTGTATAGCGGACGTCTACATGCAGTATAAAATAATATATCTGTATATAAACATACCTATGCAGAGTTGCGAGGGCGGCCCCGTGTTAGTTTAGTCAAGGGGGTTGTAAGTCGGTGGTAATTTTCTGCTCCAACATCGCGATCTTGAATCCAGCACGAAAGCTTGTTCCTCGAGTTCACGGGAAAATAGTAACAGAAGATTTCCCGAGCCTCACTCGCCACCGCAATTTTTCCTCCCCTCCCTCTCTCTCTCTCTGTCTCTCTCTCTCTCACACACACACGCAAACATATTCTACAGACATAGCTTGGTGTTCTATAATTCATATTGTTTGTGAAAATTGCTTGCCGCAGCCAGGGGCTTTCGGCTGGTTTCTTATTTTCTCTCACCTTGAAGCTATAGCCGATTTCATTCGCGTCATACGAAAAACGTAATTTCGCTTACGGTATGAGGTAGATGCGTGCGTGCATGCCTATACAGGTATACTTCGGCTGGAGAAAATCATGTTTGTTTATCTAAAGAACAAAAATACATTCGCAGCATAAAAATTTGCGAGTGACAAGGAGGAGCCTCGGCGCTTTCGAAAACTTATAGTTTCTGGTATTTTATCTTCCATTTGACACTGGATCCGGTACGTCAACTGCAGAGATCCGGATCTGCCAAATACACAGGTAAATGCATGTCCATATTTCACGTATAAAATAGCAATTGCTGTCACGGATACGGATATAGTCATTGGGCTGTCACCCGTCACTTCGTGTTCGCGGTGGTTAAAACTACGCGGATGCACGAGCCGTGGAGATATAGAAAAGTTGGATGAGACAAATTTTGGATTCGACAAGTTTGGATTGACACGGTTCATACTATACGATATATCATAGGTATAGACGAAAAATAGAAGCAAGGATGTATGTAGGCGTATACGTACATAGATATATACCTCCTATGTACCCGCTGCTATCACTCCGCTTTTAATCACTGCTCCAGCAGCGGTTTTTTACTGTGCCGAAACCGGGGTAGAGGTAGGTGGGGTACCTCCTACCTAGGTGCAAATGGATTCTCGAAATATGTGTAGGTACAGCCGCATACAGTATAGGTATAGGTATATACACGACGTGATAACATTTATGTATATTAGTATTATAAATGGATTCCACGGTGGCCGAATGGAACTCTCCAAGTGAAATGATACACCTATATATATATTATATACCTACCTAAACTGTACGAAAGTATGTACGAGGAGGTCCATACGTTGGTATACAGACGTGATTAATAAATACATATAGCAACCCACCGATAATCATTCTCTGGAGCTAGAAATTTGTCATAGGATTCAGAACGGAGCGAGCGACGCGACGTTCGCGACTCCTGCGGAAGCTTCGCAAAGATTGTAGAAATTTCAGTACTTAACTGGGTAAATTATAGCTAATGGGTTGTAGTTAAATTAATTACACGTTCAGGTGGTATACAGAGAGTGTATACAGCGGTAACCGTCACGCTCCTAAATCTTTGACGCCGCGCCTCCGCCCCCCCCCCCCCCCTTAGGTCTTCGACGCGGCTCTCCTTCGTCTTGTACTTCTTCTTCTTCTTCTTCTTCTTCTTCTTCTTCTCCTCCTCACAATTAGTAGGCACGCTCACCAGCTACTATAACTCCGCATCGTAGTTTTCTTAAGTTTAACAAGTTTCAAGATAAGGTACTCTCTAGTCTCAGGTTGTGACTAAATGGAATACATATATACATGTATATATATGTATACATATAAGTATACGCATGTACAGGTATATTATTCACGTTATCCGTGACACTCGACATCCCACGGGGTCCAATTTTGCATCTCTCAATTATGCTATGCTCTGCTATGCTATGCAGCAGCCGTCGATACGGTTGCTTCGGTGATCGATGATACCTAACGCAACATCGGGGAAAAAAAAAAGAGTTGAACAAAAAAATCGAAATTCCGAACGCAGAAGTGTGCGCGCGCAGGTTATCTCCCTCGTCCTCATCTTCCTCTTCCTCCGATCTTTTTTATTTTCGATGCCGTTCTCTTTTTCTTTCAAAATGAAACCGCCAAGCCCGATACACGATGATTTTTCTAAACTTGAAACTAGAATACCGTAGTGTTTGTTACATGAGTATAGCATGCATACACCTATACACCTATTCGCTAAAGTCACTGGTCAGATTTATTTTTAAATTGGAACTAAAAAAGTTACAAAAGTATATCTTGACGCATCCGCTACTGTGAGACGGAATTGGCGGAATAGCTAAAATCTATAAAGAATATACGTATGAGATATTCCACGCCAACTCGGCGAAAATTTTCCCTCACCATTTTTCATGAAAGCTCATAATTGTTTGTACCACCGTCCCAACTCCCAAGTAGCACTCCTGTATTATTTCAGATTTTTTCCTCCAATCGTGAATTTATTTATTTTTTTTCTCATTATCCGGACCCATCTAAGAACGCAGAATTCTCAAAAAAAGTTTCAACGAAAGACGATCATTTCGGGCCGAATGCGGATGTGGAACTTTGTTTCTATATTTATTTGACTGATTTCAGACGTGTAAAAATCGGTAAATTTGCTTAATTATAGATACTTCCATTGGTAATTATTCATTTTTATGCACCAAGCGGATGAATATACGTGTATCTAAGAGGATCTTGGTGCATGAAAATTAATAATTACCAATGAAAATACCTAATTAAGCAGATTTACGATTTCTTTTCTCCCTGTAATTTGTCAAATAGATATAAAAAATAATAATACCACTCCCGGATTTGGCCTGAAATGATCGTCTTTGATCGATGAGCTTTTGCAAATTTTTGGAGATTTTTAAAAGATTGCCGTTTTCAGATGGGTTTGAATAATCATAGATAATTCACGATTGGTGGAAAAAAATCTGAAAGAATTCGGAAGTGCTACCCAGAATTGGGACAATCGTATAAAAAATTATCAACGTAATCAAAAATGGCGAGGGAAAGTTTTCGCCGAGTTGGCGTGGCATACCTCATATGTATGTATATATACATATATTGTGTACATGAACCTGCTACACAAAACCACAGCAAAAGCGACGTGCGGGATTTTCATCGCGGTACAGCTTAATGCACATGTGTTCTTCCTGGGGTGCAGTAGAGTTTATAAGCATTATACCTATTTATCTGCAAAATAAGAATAAATTTTCACCATGGACCACCACGTGTTCCTTATGATCGCCTTATGGCTTATGCTCTGCGGTCAATAAAGTTACTCGATCTTTATACTTTATATATATACAAGATATTTTTGTACATGTAATCCATAGTTTTGTCTTTTTTATTCATCGTCATCTCGGCTCCTGCTTCCACTTCCACTTCCTTTCCTCTTTCTTTTTCTTTTTCTTTTCCTTCTCCGTTTCTTAAGTATGTCCTTCGCAAGACTTTCGCCTTCCAGAAGCCATTGCATGTGTACTATATTCAGGTAAATAAATATCCCTGGGCAACACAGTTGAATTCTGTGAAGGAAAGGTAACAGTTTCATTCCATCCTCTTTCTCGTACAAAAATTTTACTCCGTTAATTTTACTCCGTTGCAAATATTCCTCTCGAGATCAAAATCTCGAACACGTTACACTAAAATTTGTACAATTTTTCGAAAGACGTATACTTACTGCCGTTGATTCGCGGACGGTTTCGTCCCAATTGTTTCTGGTTGGGCAATATCAGACAATTTATTTTGACCACCACTGAACGCTGACGGCAGCGCCGGTCAAGTGCCAGTGAATGGAAGTAGCTTCACGATCTTCTGCCGTCTAGTGTCCGATCTCCGAGTCTCCGGTGACAGTTCAATACCGATACCTAACCTCGTAATTTATTTCGGCAAATTGAAAGTTGTCATTCGAAAGTGATAATCGTTGAGAAAATTGTTGCTCGATGAATAATAAATACTCGTTGTATAAGAAAATACAGCTACGAAATAGATTACGAGGTTATGTATCGGTATTAAACTGTCATCGGAGACTCGGAGATCGGACACTAGACAGCAGAAGATCGTGGAGTTACTTCCATTCGCTGGCACTTAACATGCGGCGCTGCCGTCAGCGTTCAGTGGTGGTCAAAATAAATCGTCTGATATTGCCCAACCAGAAAACAATTGGGCCAAAACCGTCCGCGAATCAACCGCAGTATAGTATACGTATATTTATACCTGTATTACCTACGTACGCAAAACGGTCGAAGCATTTGTTTGACACACGTACACTGTTTTCTTTTCTTTTCCTTTTTTTTTTTTTCTTTTTCTTTTTCTTGCTCAATTTTTCTAAGGGAACGTCATATTTCCGACGGTAGGGAAAAAATTCACTTTTGTTGGATATATGTCAGACGCGTCGGAGTACGCAAAGACGTGCGGCGATGTGAGTCTTGTCTTGAGATCCACAATAATACCTAAATATACACATAACATATAATATGCATACGATGTATAACTTTTCGAAGAAGCTGTGCAACTTTTACCAAATTTTTCTTTCTTTCCTTTCTTTCGTTTCGCTTTTCATCTTTTCTTCCTGTTGTTTTCAAACTAATCGGATATTATATGTATATACAAGGTATACCTGATACATACTGCACGCACACTATATATATATATATATATATATAATATAGAAACTAGAATGTACAGGTAAGCGGTATATGTCTCATAGAATATTCAGAGCAATTGAGTTCATCGCGCTCTGTACCCGTGCTACCCGGGAACCAAGATAATCATTTGATTTTTATACTCGGTGTCAGCGAAATTACATTTGTGGTAAATTTAAGTATCCAATTAAATATATATATATATACACACATATACATTTGTTTTTACTCTGTTTCGTTTTGTTTTATCTAGTTTTATATTACATTTCATTTCACAGACAATTGAGTTTGCGATGCCGACCTATAGTATAGGCAGGTATGTACACCGACATGGATGAATAATGAAAACTAAAAACGAGGGCTACGGCACTAATATAATTAAAGCCGTAGGCGAGGACTGACCGATCCGTCCACGTTTTACGAACCTATCATACATAGGCATATATATATATATATATGTAGTTGCCATACTTTTCCTATCCAGTGGACAGCGTTAACGCGCGCGATGGTAATTGGAGCGGGCAAACAACAAGCTCTCGAGACAGAGAGACGAAGAGCGAGAAGGAGAGAATAATGAAATAAAAACTGAGAAAACGGGAAAAAACGGAGGAAGAAAAAAAAAATGTAAAATCACAGGTGACGTCAACGTTCGGATTTGTAAAGCAAATTCTGGCAGTCGGTAGTTGGCACGCGACTTCGAGAAAACGGTAAAAAAAAAAAAAGAAAAAATTCTTAAATTATATACTATGTATATATTTCTAGAACGTTTCCCGTCTTTCCGTGCGGGCGTCTGTACCAGTGTGTTCGGCATTGAGAGGTACATACATACACGTAGAGTCGTAAAACACTGCTCCCTTCATCTTAGCTCGCGAAGATAGAATGAAACAACTGCCTGCGTTCTTTCGTTATTCGGAGGATAAGGAACAACCCCCCCCCCCCCCCCCCCCCCCGCCCGCTTCTTCAAAATCGAAAGAAAGAAAAAAGTGGAAAAATAAACAAATAAACAAAAAACCGGAATGAAAGAATCGAGTAAAAAAAGAGAGAGAGTAGAGATATTATTATGAAACGAGGTCCTCCGGTATATCGTTGACTTTAATACGATGTTTTGTGGAAGGGTGAAAAGGAAAAGACACTCGCGAGTGATTATGAGTCCGGTAATCCCAGTCATAACTGTGAATAGTATCAATTTTATACCCAGGTAGTTATAATCGTCGTTAATACATTGAACTATGTTAAGGTGCTATTAAAGACATATTTAGACCGATTGTTACTCATTCTTAAAAACATTGTTATCACTTCGGAAATGGAATTCGTTGCTAAACCTGCACCAAAAAACCGATCGGAATGAAACTTTGGGGAGTGGATGCAGTATTTCGGCAAGAAGTGGCTGAGTATTTTGTTTCTACGAAATATTGAATGTTCTATCAAAAATTAGAATTTTTCCAATCTAACCTATAAACGAACCTAACCTTACTTTCAGAGATTCCCGAAAAAACTTTAAATTCTCTCAGAATTTCAGCAAAATGAAATATTTAGCCAATTTCTGCCAAAATTCTGCATCTAATCTTTGAAGTTTCGTTTCGATCGGTTCTGCGGTGTAGGAGTGGCGACGAATCGCGTTTCCGAAGTGAATGATAACAATGCTTCTAAGAATGAGTAACAATCGTTCTTTATGTCTGGTGAATATGTCTTTAATAGCACCTTAAGAAGACTGTGCCAACAAATGAAAATAAACTTCTATGATCTTGTAGAGTGTATAGTTACGTACGTTAATACATGTTACATGTTTTTGGCGCTCGATAATCGGACATTGTAAATTACTTCGCGAGACTACTCATGTCTATATAAGGTATAATTTTCATGCTGGTGGGGTATGTGCGGCACGTTTAACGGGAGCCAATCGGCGGCTTCGCAGTACCGAAATACAGTCGGACCTCGGCTATCGCGAACTCGCCTATCGGAAACGCTCTAGTTTCACATACCAATCCCTCTAACATGACCCTCCGACGTCACGGCAGTCTATATCTCTCACTTTCGTGAGGCATGAGCTGCGCACGACGCGGCGCGTGCGCGCTGGGACAGTGCAGGGAGCGGGGGGGCCTCCTCGTGAGTTGCGATAGCCGGGGTCCGACTGTAGGTGCAAACTGAAAATAGTGTACTGCCATTGCTCGTCTCTTTTGATTGAGTTCATTGAAATATTAGTGCAGGCTTCGAGAGAATTTAATCACAGTGATTCATTTCAGCCCGTTATTAGTCGGGATCTCATATCCTCGACAGGGCTGCAGCAGGACAATTTAAATTCAGGACTTTTGAGCGCGGCGATCGGGGCAACGATTTGCCGTGTTTCAGCCGTGAATCTCGTTGAGCGGGACTACGTCTCCATAAAAGTTCCGATAAAAGGAAAATTTCGTTTCTCACTCAAGTATCAGTCAAAAGTACGTTTATGGCCAGCCAGAGCGTGTTTCCCAGTCGAAGCATGATTGTTTTGATAACAATAGCTGTGCATGAAAAATTTAACATCGCGATTCTGATTCGCGAACACGTGTAACGCGATCGCGTAACCGCGGTCGCCGATTTTGCCGCCGTCGATGTTTTACTCCGTTGTCAAAGACAAGGAGACCTAATTTTCTCCTGAAAATGACCAAAAAGCGTAAAATATAGGTACCTATTGATAAAGCTAAACATAGGAATGAGTGGTATAGAACAGCTCGGTGGACATGAGAAGACTTGTAATTAGTTACCTTTGGGTATACCTATACCTCATACTTGGAGGGAATTAGATGGCAGGATGATCCAATGTTTGTAACAAGCCGCGGTGTTATAAACGAAGGGTATAATTAGCACGAGACAAAGTTTAACAAAGTTTGATGTAAACTTTGGAAAATAACCCGCGACGGTAACCGAACTCGTGCAAATATTAACAATACTTCAAGTAAATTGACGTGTTCGTTTCCGATGAAACAAGTAAACGAAGATTTTATTTGTAATAAAACCTGTTCGATGACCGTAATGATATAATATCTTTACTTACTCATTCATTGGCACCTAGGGAATGGACTCACGCGCGTACATACGTCGCTCGTTAACAAACTGTCCATGTGACGAGCACCTTTCAAAATAATTTTCAACGACACGTTCGCTGTACGAAAGTCATGCGAAATTACAGAAGCGGCACGCGGCTTGGCAAAGTGAATTTGAAATTGAACATTCGCAATTGAATGCAATGAAATTTGTAATTTTACCAAAGTTCCATAGGAGAGACCAAAATTGTGTTTGATGTACAAAATTTGATAACGAATTTACAGTATTTGTAGACCAGTCCTATAGCCGATTTATTATTGTCGCGTATGAATAAAATTTGCAAAAATATGTATTAGAAGTTTGACTGAAGACTTCTTGCGAGTTCGCGTATGTATGCGTTGTTTTTTTCGTCATCGCCCTCGTACAGAGATCGGGCACCAGCATCATCACGTATAACTTTAAAAAGTTCCAATCTCGCTTTCCCTAAAAAAAAAAAAAAAAAAAACCAACGCTATCGAAATTTAACGATGTATAATATAACGGAGGGATGTTTTTGCGTCCCTTTATCTGAATTTAGGTCCCATCTTGAATTATGATGGAAGCAAAAAAACTCTTGTAAACGGGAACGGGTTCTAAGTTCCCTACGATGCGACATACACCTTAGACGTTCTGCTTACGCAGCGAATTTCACCAGGGTCGATGTCCTCGCACGGGGTTGGGGTAAACTGCAGGACCAAAGATTCAGGCGATAAACGAAATTGAGAACGAAAAAATGGGAAATAAGTATAATGCCTGCATTCTAAATTCATTCGACAGTGATAGCTGTGTAAATATCCGGCGCAGTATACCGCAAATATTGATGATCAACATGTACCCCTAATGTAATATTTTCGCCAGGGTATTGCTCTCCTCTTCATGCTTTTTACCGAAGTCAATTAATCTGAATCAATAATTTCAATATGATGTATACATTAGTATGTCCGTTGATCACAGAATTTGTTTGTTCATTCGACAGCGTCCCATAGGATATCGGTTTATATTCTAAAAGAAATTCCAACTGATTGAGGCTATTTTTCATTTTATCAAACCTTGCTGACTAAGCAATACTCTTCCCATTTGGATAACACTGGATTTCTGCATTTATTACCTTTCATTTTTTTTCTCATCACCTTCGTTGTTCTTCATCCAAAAATGAGCCCCCTGCGAGGAGAGATTTCATTATGAGAAAAAAAGAATAGAAATTTGTCGAGTTCCTACGGAAGGTTGGAATACATTTTTTTTTATTCATATATAGTTTCGCTTGCACTGATCATGATGAATATTTCGAATGGAATTTATACATTGAATTGATGTCAGGAATTAATTTACTTATAATTTATACCTAATGATTAAACTCAACTATTCGGATTTCAACGCTTTTTTATTCGCAAGCTTTTTTTGGTGACTTGACGGAATTTTTTTTTATCATCGGGGAAACGTTCCGGGAGGAAAACGAAAGATAAAATCATGAGATAGACCGAGAAAGTTCAGGAGAACAAAATATCATGTGTAAAAAATGTAAAAATCCCACGTCATTCAAATGGGAAAAGTATTGCCTCGTCGGCGTCGGCGAGGTTCAATGAAATTGAAAATGACTTTAATTAGTTTAAATCAGTTGTTCAGGGTATAATGAAGTGAAAACCCAGGGGTCGCAGTTGGAGAAAAAAACAATTTTCTGAATAAACGGACACCCTGCAGATTGCACGTCGGAGAATCACGATAATGGATGAAGAATGCAGAATACTTCGGGAACACGACTGACTTCATTCGACATTCCAAAAGCTGAGACGACGTACGTTCGCAGTTTCAATTCAACGGATCATCGCCGGTTTACAAATAATTTCTAACCAAGTAGCGGGGCAACCGCGCGGATAGTCCTTCTTCCGAATAATCGACTCTGCACGAACGGATCGATCTAGATCGCTCCGTCTTTCCAAATACACGGTGTTTATTAAATAAACCACCGACATATTGTACGTAACCTACATACCTATAATATGAAACTGACTCGGCAACGAATCTGCCCAAATATTCCGACGCTTTAGAAATCCTTCATATTCAAATATGTATCAATATGACGAGCGGAACGCATATGAATCAGTCTGCGGGCTTTCGCGTTGTCACCGTAATAAATCGCGTCCCCCGCTGCGCTTCAGATAGAGGTAAGTACACAAAAAACAAGAAATCACTCGTTTTGGGGGGTTCCAGGTTGTCACGGGCCGTGGAAAATGAAACAACGATGAGAGGATGAGAAATTTAGACGAACGAACGAAAAAAGGGAGGAAGAGAGAGGGGAAATGACTCACCCAAAAATAAATAAGCTAGGACATTTTCAAAATTTTTTTTCACATATTTTTCACATCAATCCTATATATACATATATACGCACGCCCCTCGTGGTCTCTGCCCCTGTACATGGGGGCATCGCGTACCGCTGTCGGATCCGCATGCGGATCGTTACGGAAAAAATTTATTGAAATGGACAAGGTTGTAAGGACGAAAAAATGTTTAGTCGCGATTCCTCTTCGTCCGGACGTAGCGCGCGTAATCAAAGAAAATTAGGTACATAGGCGCGAAACTCGGCTTGTCAAAATATGATGTACGACCAGACCGATCGATATTCGCAACAACGTTGTATATCCTGTTATATTATATTATATTATGTTACATCATATTATATTATAGGTATACCCCCGCGTGTAATATCTCTCGTTACTTCGGACAGCAAAAATCGCAGGCTCGATTCGTCCCTTCGGTCAAATCGTACTGGTACATAACGTTACGGTCTCCGTTTAAAGCCGATAGCGCGGATTATAGTTATCGGATAGGTTTTTTTTTTTTGCGAAAATAACTTGCCGCAGCCACGTTGCCCTCACGTGTGCCTACGCCGACCGTGGATCCATAATCCTCAATTCAGTCTCAACGTATACCTACCTATGTCCAAAGCGGCGGATTTAGAAATATGTTGATAAATTTTTACGCAAGAAATTCCCTAGCAATTTTATGGCGAGGAATTACCGTATCGCTGTAACTATCTATATACCAATTTACTCGTAATCATTCTTGGACTCGGAATTACTGTTCGTCGTGCCTGCAGCCCATGGCCTCGTGTGTAACGACGGATTGAAGAATTCAGGGTAAGCCCGGAAAGAAAATCGTACCGAGGAATTTGCAATTGGAAAACGAACGAAAAGAAAAATGAAACGAACAATCCGACAATCGTTTCGTTTTATTATATGTTACAATCGCGAAATTTTCTCGATCACATTTCTCTCCCCCGAGCTGCCGATTGTGTATTCGGTACCCATCAGAATGTCGAATGATTAGCCCCAGAGGTTTTATTGGAATTGCCGCGATAAAAATTTCTAACGAATTAAAATATCAGGGATTCCGCACGGCAGTACCTATCGCTATGCGTCGCACCGAAATTTATAAAAAATTTTGCTTTGTTTCTTTCATTTCAGTACACTTGTAAAGAATAACGACACAGCTGTAATTTGAATTTACAAATTTGTCCCGCGAATGTAGGTACTGTACTGTGCTTGGCGTTTCGCTGTACCTTATCGCCATTTTACTGAATTACGTGAACATTATAACGGTAAATTTACTGATAGTTTTTTTCAAATTACAAATAGTTAACAGAGTAATAAAAGATGATATGCATTTTTTTTAAATTCGCAATCCAATGCTGAATTTATCAGACTTGATTCATAAGTTGCCTCGGGAATTCGGAAATTACTGATCGCATTTGTAAATTCATTACTCAACCTTAAACCCGTTTTGTAGACGAAGGAGAGGAGAAAAAAAAACAAAAAATGGGGAAATCTGAAATAGTCATAAACTTCAATTATTTGTTGATTTCGAACCAGAGATCGTCAACGTAACGGGATGCAACAGGTAGCAAAAATTTGAAGAGTTTGCTAAACGGCGAATTGGCGTAGCGGTTGAGGCGTGCGACCAGTGAACCAAGAGTCCTGGGTTCAAGCCCCCGTCAGGATAGGGAAAAAAATCTACGGTTTCTCCGTTAGCGATCTAGAAATGCGTTTCACAGTGTGAGATGATAGGTAAGGGCTGAAAAACTGCCGAATAGTATTGGGTATCGACTGAAAAATACCAATAAACAATCAGATAAGAAAGATAATACGCCTTGTGTCGAATTGCTTGTCAAGTATATATTATATTCGGTAGGTACACTCGTACTCGGATTTTCAAATAGATTAATGCTGTGAGTTTGCCGATCAAAATTCTATCACTACTTCTCTAGTTCATAACAATTAACAGATGAAATGTTACAGTCAATTTTAAACAGTGTACGGTAAATTTGAAGTGCAAGTATTTCGAGATAAATCCACGAGTGTGAAGTACATCGAGGATTCCGTGTACGCATAAAACTTTCGTTACAATCTCAGTAAATTTACAATAAAAAATTTCTTTCGCAGTGTTATACGGGGCATATAGTGAGAGGATTCCGTATAATATCTGTGTGGATGAGATCCGGACGGAAGGCCTATACTATTGGTCCAGGATTTTTAGACATTCGCTCCGCAAAAAACCCTGATAATTGATTTTTCGATCAGATTATGTCAGAGGGTAGACCCCTGAGTACAACCGCGAGCGTTAGCCGCCGTTTATCTCGAAAAACGCATTTTTGCAAATATCTCAGGAGCGGTGAGTTTTACGTTAAAAATTGCAAGGACCTTTTTTGTAGAAGATAAAATTTCCCATCTTTTTTATTTGAAACTTTTTTCTCTGTTGTTGATATTTGCTGAGATATAGTCGGTTAAAAAAACCGAATTTTTGTTCTCAATCCGCAACTGCAATTGGAGAAGTTCGAATGAAATATATATACTATACCTACATATATAATATGGGACCGAGGCTACAATCACGTTACCCGACCTACCTTACACGGTTCGTTCACGGCGGCGCGGTGGTGCTTTATTTTGATCCGAAACAGAGAAGAGAGATAATAAACTTTACAGACGTACAAGCTCATCTTATGTATCGGTCGCGCGATATAGAATATACAGCTGTGTGCATTTATTTATTTTATACGTTGACCGCACAAAGTCCCCGCGTCTGCTTGTATGTATGTATATACCTACAATGTACATGCATACGCACATATGGTCATAACTGCAGTAGCTAAAAAAAAAAAAATGGAGCAGCAACTAGATACTTATAACTGCAGCAGCGGCTTCTCTTTTCATTTTCACTCGGAAATCCCGTAGTCATATATTTTTTACCTGAAAATCTAACTTCTTACTTATTTTTATGTACGTATGTATGTACACGTATGTAGGTTACATACCTAAAACTGAGATCCTTGAACCTTCGTTTTCTCATATCGTATAATTCGCCAGTTCATCTCTCTGCACTGGTATATGTCTTCTTTCATTTTTGCCGAATAATTTTTTAGCACAAAAAGTCTTGTCTCCTCCATCAAATTTGCTATGGTAGGTCGTAACATATAATTTCCTTCTCCATTTCGAGATTCATGTACTGATTTTTTCTTGTCGTTGTTGTCCTTCAGGGTTTTTGGGAGCATGCAGGCGAGGGCCTCGCTTGCGATGGAACTTGTAACAACTAGCCGCATAAAATGTAATGGATGGGAATATTGCCGGGGCAGTGGCTCTCATTTCCTTACCGTGCTTTATGAAATATGATATTTTTTAGAAATTGAAAAATGAGAGAACGGAACTCGAGGTGTCGACTCTGCCGGACCGCTGACCTGTACATTTCATATTCGCTATAGTAGGTATATTATTATAGGCACAAGTACAGGAACGAGGACCAGCAAAATTCCGGCATGAGAAATAACAAAGATTCTATAACCAATCAGATGGTAATTGATATTTCATTGTTCATTCCTCCCCGGAAACGGGAATCAACCGAATCCATTTTTATCCGTCATTTCTGCTCGGCCGGATATCGAGAAAGCGAAGAATTGCAAAAAGGCGAGGAGGGTGAGCCTTGGTCTCACTCGGTCTCACAACTCCTCTGATATTATTCCACTGATATCATATATAAATCAATTTTATTTACGCTCCGCTATTATATTATACCTATGTATGTATCTGTGTACTCGTAGTACATACGTATACTCTCACGGTTAAAGTGGCAACGGCCAAATTCCATAACATAATACATACAATGCTATACAATGATTCATTTCAAACTCAACTGTAGGCAATAATGTGCATGCTTACTGTCAGCGCGTTCGAAACGATTTCATAAAAATTGCCGGAGAGTCAATTAGGTACAGAATTTGGATGGCGAAGATGAAAAAGGAAACGAAAGAAAAAACAAAAAAAAAAAAGAAAAGGAAATGGAAACAGATGAGTACGAAAATTTCATGCATTTTCATCGTGCCTATACCGAAGGTCGGTCGCGGTGTAGTTTCGAGCTGGAGAACCGGAGCTGTGGGCACAGACGTGTAGGAGGTAACGCAGGCTAAGCTAAGCTAAGCTAAGCTGAGCGAAGGCTGGTGAATTTTAAAGATAGGCTATCTACGGCGAAAAGATGGTCAGTCAGCCTTTGGTCAAATATTTGAGTGGCTCTTTGTCTTAATCGTAGGAGATGTTGACACGGCCATATTCTAAAGTCGAAAAAGCTTTTCACGTGCTGGAGACGACGACTTTTGACAATAGGAAGGAAAAAGAAAAAGAAGAAGGAGAAGGAGAAGAAACTAATTTTTTTCAAGTCTCTGGAGTGACGATATTCATACTAACTTCACCTGGAATATAGACAATACACTCTATTTAATTATTTTGATGAATTTTATGCAACGAAAACTGATTAACTAACTCCGATTCTTTATTCTATTCCATTGCGATGCAGGTATACTAATGAAAGTGCTTTCAAAGATCCTGCGGCGAGGCGGGTACCGCAGAACGTTGAATTGCAGGATCAAATGTTCTTTCATTATTTTTGACTCTGAAAAATCACATAGGTACATAGAATGCCTGGACGATCGTTTCTAGCTGATAACCGGACCGCGTCGAATGAATAGAGCAACTATAAGGTCCGGCGCACACACGTGTGGATCCGTAGATAACAGATTATAACGAACAAGCCACAATCTGTTGACTGTCCTGCGCAAGTCCCCGGTGGCAATCTCGCGACATAGACTGGTTGCCAGTAGGTATAGGTATGTAGATTTTCGACCACGTCGAGGCAGCTGATATCGTGAGCCCGACACAGTACGAATAGACGAGTACGATTAGGAAACATCTGACGCGGAAAATGTGATATATGAATATATGGAGATAGAAGAAGAACTCAAAGTCGTGATGGATGGAGAAAAAGGTTCGATGAAGTCACGATCTTTGCGAGGCCTGCTCCGATCATCGCTCGAGTCTAGTTCAACGGACCGATGACCATGGTTACAAATTTTCAATACGGAGTCTCAAAGTATAGGCGTGTATTGTCCAGGCAGATAATCGACTATTCTCTGTCGATGAATTTGGTCTACCATAGGCGTGAAATGGACGTAATATGTAAAAATTGACGACCCAGCTATCGAGATGAAGAACTTCTGTGTATTCACTTGACCAAGTTACTACGGAACGGAGTCTAGTCTCGGAATATTACGCGCTGTGTCTATCTATAACGCTTCGTCAAATCGACTACCCAGTAGGAGTTGAGTCGTACTTGAATTGCGGCGTGCGACAACGTTGGTAGGTATATACCTATAAGCCACATGCATACATACATACATAGATGCATACATAGATAGATGCATACAGCTAACGCGTTCACGAAGTCTACTTCTCGACCCGCCACTGCGTCCGGGATGAAAACGCTCTACGGATGCATATCATACGTATCTGAGCAGAATATATACTCGTATGTGTTTATACACGTACGGATGGATACGTACGCCTCCCACGAGTCGGACACACTTCTGTTACCTATATACATCAGACATTACATCAATTTATATTTGGCGTAGGACAGTTGGTGTATGAACGAGGCACCGGGATTGGTCAAATTGCGACACAGTAGGACATGTATCTATGGCCATTAATTGGCAAATTTTCATTACGTGACGACGAGTGCGTGACCGGCCGGGTGGCATGCGATTCATGATATCGAAGGAACGCGATTATAGCTATACTGTGATAGAATTGGTAATCGTTGTTCAAGAAGTAGGCAACGGTCCGCACACATATTCCAATCTTCGTATCATATGGACTTTCAAAGATCGGTAGAACTCACAATCGGTTAGTCGATGGGACTCGGTTAGTGTGTATACGCGAGAAGGAACGTGGAGCCCGAGAATTTTTGAAGCTCGCATTCGCCTTGTTCACGGCATATCAGCTTCAAGGTGCTATTGAAGACAGATTTAGAGCCGTTGTTAATCATTCTTAAAAACATTGTTATCGCTTCGGTAATGGAATTCGTTGCCGAACCTGAACCGAAGAACCGATCGGAATGAAACTTTGGGGAGTGGATGCATTATTTCGGCGAGAAGTGGCTGAGTATTTTATTTCTACGAAATATTGAATCTCCTATCGAAAATGAACATTTTTTCAATCCAACCTATAAGCGAAACTAACCTAACTTTCAGAGAATCGCGAAAAACTTTGAATTCTGTTGGAATTTCAGCAGAATGAAATATTTAGCCAATTTCTGCCAAAATTCTGCATCTGATCTTTGAAGTTTCGTTTCGATCGGTTCTGTGGTGTAGCAGTGGCGACGAATCGCGTTTCCGAAGTGATGCTTCGATGCTTCTAAGAATGAGCAACGATCGGTTTTTATGTCTGGCGAATATGCCTTTGATAGCACCTTAAGGGAGCCAACATTTGCGCAAGCGCATCGGCGACTCCGCTCCGTAAGAATGAAGCGTTATTAGGATTTGAAGGAAAACGTATACCTAATCTATTCGTTTCGATCAGGCCTCAGCTATGCTTGCGGTGTCCAATTTGCAGAGGAAATATCTCCCAATGATTGCCTGCAAAGAAATTCGTCTGTTTATTTCAGAAGGCGAGACCAGAAACGGGAGCAGGATCTCGAGTATTCGCCGAATGCGGTTTTTTCCAAACTAGAAACATCAATTGCCCGGGAGCAAACGGTTGCCCGGTAAAGCCGAATCTCTTATACCTATTGCATAATTGCAAGCCCTCACAACCGAGTAAGTTTATCACAGTGGACAATTCCAAGTCACCTGCGTGAAGTTGAATGCCGTGAAGGGGAGAAGAGGGAGAGGCAGAAAAGACAGAGGCTCGGTTAGAGAGGTTTGCAACCCCTCAGGGAATACCAAATTACTTTACTTAGAGGTTAACGAGTCGGAAAAACAATAGACAGCTCACTTCTACCACGTTGATATATATTTTCACTTTCGGCTTTCGGCTTTCGCCTTTCGCCTTTCGCTTCTCACGTTTCGCGAATCTCATTACCCGCCGCAAAAATTCATCTAGTATACATCTTCCATACGAAATTATTATCGAGAAGTTATCCGGCTTGGATTTTCAATTTTTCTCCAGATATCACACGGACGACGATTTCGAAAGTAAATTACAATTGCGGACAAGACACCCGAGTGAGCACGCAATACACGCGTGTATATAGCTCTGACGCTCCCATACAACGTCCAAAACGTACGTTTCACTTCTTGTAGTAGTTGTTTGAATAATATATATACACCAGAGGTTACAGGTGAGTCTGTACTAGTTCGGATAGACGGATTCACACTTTAACGTTACAAGGCAGCCATTCAGCTAGGAAATGACGAAATAGCGAAACTACCGCATCTCTGGGTTATGCCATGTCTGCTGCGTATGTGTAGGAAAATTCTGGCTAGGCGTTCGTATGTTCGTCTGCTGCTGCTGCTGCTGCTGCTGTTACCATGACCTACCTAATCTTTGACACATTTGCATACATGCATACATACATACATCCACGGTTTGCATTCCCATCAAAATTGCTACATTCGTCTACAGTTGTACACTCGTCGTCCGTATGCATTGTGTACCTCGTCGCAGAGTAAACTCCATTAATAAGTAATGCGGAGTCTAGATTTGTTGCTCCGAATCACATCCTTGGAATTCCCAACCTTGCAGTTCTTTTGATGCATTTCGCCTACAGCATCTTGTTCCAAGATGTTAGGTATAACCGTGGCAAGAAATGATTAGATCTGATTAAATGCGGAATGAGGAAACTTCGTCTGCCCGGATCTATTCAGATCTGAGTACAGACAATCGGTGAAACGATGGCAGTGCCTCGCCCCATTCCGAAATTAATGACGAACTGCAAAAGATCGACGAGATCGCGTAAAGTCACTCGCAACGACGAAGTCGCTGGTTTCTCTGTACATTTTGACCATCTGAAATCACCTGAAATCAGTCGAAGTCGCGTGAAATTATCCGATTCGAGTTACGACTGTAATATAATTGAAAATCTCGAAGCCAACTGCGAGCAGAACTGCAACGATATCGCACAATGGAGATTGCTGTAGGACGAAACGCGTATGCGCAACAGATTGGAGCGTCTGCGTTATGTTCTATACGTACAGATTGCGTAAACAAGAACTCTGTTGAAAACTCACATGCAACTCTGTAATGCGTCCTTGAATATTTCCTGTCGTCGCTTTACAGTATCTTTTTCAACCACATGCGAAGAAGACCTCATTCGCATACAGTATGCTATACAGTTTGACATTAATAAAGCGGAGGAAAAAAATCTGAGCCATTGCAATTCTAACGCGCGTGCAATTATTTATCGGAATAGACGCGGCGATCTGTCGACGCGTTGGATATACTGCAGTTTCATCGTTCTGATTTCATATTTTCTGTAACTTTTTCCCTGATTCGCTTATCTCCCATTTACAATGATCACTGCAATACAACTGTGATCTTTGCGATCCGTAAGATCAATCGGTCTCGTGCAGTACATTGTGTGTAATTAGTGTGATCTAGATACGTCGTCCCGTCCGTCGTAGCAGCTCGAAGCAGAGGTCAAAAATTGGACTCAACCCTCGGCCCGGAGTCTCGCTCAGTATTCAATATTTGTCATATTATAAACTCCACCGAATTCGTAATCATAACGGATAATTCGACTCTCCCGCGCGGAGCGAAGAAAAATCCGACGGGTGAAAAGTTGGCGGAAAATGTTGAGGGCACGGTGAAAAAATTTCCAAAAATACCCTCATTCCACGTCCGTTGCACCTGCCGAAGGAAATTTGGGAATGGAGAACGGCATGAATACTGTGGGCCAAAATCTGAAGTCTTCTAGCATCGTTCACGCTCCGCTCTGGTTCTACTCCAGAGCATCCTTGGTTCGGTGAAAATCCATAGAAATGAGGGTCGTCGAGGGAATTTTCAGATACTTTTTCAAGGGGTCCTAAATACCCGAAAAACTGTGTTTCCCCATTATTGACCAAAGTCTAGGCCAGATCTCAGTTTCTTCTTTCAATTATCCGTGTTCGTATCTCTCTATACGGGAACGCTCGATAGTAGAACGAAAAAACAAGCTAGAATTTCAATCTGATCAAATTATTTGCGAGACAACGAATTTCAAGTATAAGACTCTATCCTTTACAGAAGATTCCGATCGAAGAGCAGGTCAATTTGTCACGCTGGATTCTGGAGTGCCCCCCTGCATACGGGATATCATTACGAGTGTTACGGGGATCAGAGAATTAGTCTGCGAGAATATAACTGAGACTAGAAGTGATGCATAATCCGTGAAATACTCCGCAGGACTTGACTTCGCGATGAAATTGTAACCGTGTAGGTATAATGCGCGCATGATCATTTTCAAGAATGAATAATTGCAATTTAGAGCCGGCGGGAGGATTCTTCGAGCGTGAAACTCGTGAAACTCGAAAGCGAGAGAAATTGCTTGGATTATAAATACCAAAAACACAGTGTACGGGTATAATACACGCACGGCATCCGATCAAGCCTGCAGGTTCCACCGCGCAGTCCACATTGGAACATCTGCGGTTGTCCGTTCGTGAACTAGTAGCGACATTTTACATTTTTCATCCTCTCGTCGTATGTATGAGCAGGTAGGTAGAACTGGTTTTGCTCATCGACTATCGGGTACGCGCATGCCTCTGCATACGTGGATTATAGCCTCACAATGACATAAGTATAAATGCCTCTATCCGCAGCAAAAGTCTTTCCGTGCCGATCGTTGCAGAGAAATTTTATTCCACTCTCGATTTTCGCAGATTCTTCAACGAAATACATACGCGAAAGTATGTATGTATTGTATCGTACGCCAGAAACGGATATACCGTTCCACAATAGACATACCGTAGGCATATCGCACACAAGCGTGCCGTTCTCACGCGCGCAATCATACCGCGAGCCCACACGCGTAGCTCCGTCGTTTGTTTCACACGCGCCACCTTAACGGTCAATTGTTTGTCATAATTTCTATACTTGGTACAATCTCCTACCAACAGAGGAGTGTTAAGATTTCGCCCTTCTCACAAAATGATTTATGCCCATTATAGTCTATATGAGCGGTCAATTCTCAAGCAAATCGCGTTCGGACGTCCTTATACCTAGAGTCATCGGGATAAAGGCGTTGCGGATTGTACCACGGTCTTTCTGCCTGCCCTGAACGCGGCCGATTGAACTATCTTTTGCCCCTTTCCCTATTTATAATTTGGAGAGACTATCCGGCATCGCGGTTCGTGCTTCGGCCTTGCTGCCTGTCCGGTTTTCGTTTCCATTGCTTAATTCTGATAGCAACATCGCGGATTGTGCTTCGGCCTTTTTCTGCCTGTCTGACTCTCCGAAATTATAAGCCAGAATCAGAGCCCCCTTGCTTTGTTGAAAAACTATTCGCGGATTGCGCTTCGGCCCTTTTGCCTGTCCAAAATATCCTTGCATTCCTGTTAGAATATATAATCATTAAGGGTGTCTGGTCGCATCAAGCCACTTCCACATTTATATAAACGCCCTTCAGCCATTTCAAGATTAATATTTAAGAATCCGTCTTCTTTAATTTTTGAAATCCGATTAGCGTCTCTCGTTACAAGACCCGTTGAATCCTGATTTACATAACCTATACTCAGTGCCATAAGATTGATCATTTAGGAACCTCGGTTCGTCTATCCCTAATTTATGTTAACCATTCCGATTTTCTTGTTTAAATAAACCTTATTATTATTATTGTTACTTTTAATTCATGCTGAGAGACGAGTCATTTATTAAATCGATCCTCCTCCCCAACCCCCTTAAGTTTAAGTCCGTATCGTCGCTGCTTTATTCCGCTTCGTTCCACGCATTTCTGATCCAAATGAGAGAATCCCTTCGCACCCTGAAAATCGAGAGTGGCTTGTCGCTACGAATCACCTCGCAGTCTAAGCTGCTGGCGCCCAACATCACCCCTGTCTTTCCAATGGTACAGACGTCGCGCTACAGTATGTACGTTCCCGGGTACGTTTTAACTCACGGGCCGGCGCTGGCCAGGGCTGGCTAAGACTGGCCCAGGGCTGGCCCAGTGCTGGCTAAGACTGGCCCAGGCCTGGCCAGGGCCGGCCCAGTGCTGGAAACCTACTCGGGTTACTCTAAACCGGTTTTTCACGTTTACTGTTTCATTTTCGCCGTAATTTTCTTCGATTTACATATTTTCCACAAAACATTATCTTCCGACAGTACACCTGATACGCCGACGCGGCCTATCTCGTAACGTGCCGTTATTTTCTGCCCACAATCCAGCCACAATAAGTAGTATGACATGCATACATATACACTCGTGCGCAGACGTAAATTGGATACGAGCATTTCACTCTCATCATCTTCGTTTCATCGTTTCGTTTCCCTTTTTTCTTTCACGAGTTTCGCGGAGTGATTTGAACGTGTGGTTCTACACCTGACCACCAATCGTTTCTCTCGTACGACCCAAAAATTACCCGGGAACTAAGGAGAACGCGACGCGAAACCTGCATGCACTGCACTGCACTGCTATGTTAACCGTTCCTTAAGCAGGTGCAGAATATGTTCCGCTCTGTATAACAGAGATGCATCAATTTTTCTCCAATCTCTCTCTCTCTCTCTGTCTCTCTCCTGAGAAGATATCTCCTGCAGTGCCGTTAAGTAGGTACTTATAGTTAGACCTATATAGAACTACGTTGTCGTAAAAGATATTATAGTTACTCTCTTCCATGTTTTCCAATACAATATCCGTTAGGTCTTCGTTATAGAGAGCTAATCCGATGAAAATATGTGACCTCAGTTCATTCGAGTTATTGATTTTCTTCTTTTCTTCCTAAATGCGAAGAAAAATGGAAACTTATCTACCGGTTGAAACTCAGCCACAGAATCGGCACGGATCTATTTATAATACCTGCCAACTAGATACAGGTTTTACCACCTCATAATAATTCAGCATCTCAAATAAATTGCGCAAGGCCGGCGCGCGCCGCGCCGTCTTCGGCCGAGGGAATCTACGTTCAAGATTTACCAACTTCGAATATTTCTAAACTTGCTGAATGCAGAACTTTTTTCTTTTTCTTTATTCGTTTGTTCATTGTCGAAATAGGATGTGAAAATCTGTTTAAGATTGTATGAGATATAAATCATAATTCTGATGTCTGATCTAGGCGGGCCCCGAAGGCCGATTTATACTGTGTCTTAGATTCTCATACGCGAGGAGAAACTTCGACAATTATTTGTATGGAGCCTCATCTCGAGCCTCACAGTAGCGGATAGTTCATTGGAATTAGACACTATATTATATCTTAAACATATACTGCACGGATATTTCGAATTATATCAAAGCTCTCACGAGGCGTCTACGAAACTATCCGAGTGCACGAGTGTGCCGGTCTCCATTGTCTCTCCTGAAGCATAAACGTCACGTGTGTGCGTAGCCCCTTCCTCGCGAAATACCTGTAATCCAGCCGCATATCGTGATTTGTTTCCTCGCGGAAAGAGGGTCGTTATATACCTACATGCGGCTGATTAGCGGACGGTTTCGTCCCAATTGTTTTCTGGTTGGGCAATATCAGACAATTTATATTGACCACCACTGACCGCTGACGGCAGCGCCGCGCCGGTTGAGTGGCAGAGAATGGAAGTCACTGCACGATTTTCCGCTGTCTAGTCTCCGATCTCCGAGTCTCCGACGACGGTTCAATACCGATACATAACCTCGTAATCTATTTCGGCAAATTGAAAGTCGGCATTCGAAAGTGATGATCGTTGAGAAAATTCTTGCTCGATGAATAATAAATACTCGTTGTATAGGAAAATACATCTACGAAATAGATTACGAGGTTAGGTATCGGGTATTAAAATGTCGTCGGAGACTCGGAGATCGGGCACTAGACGGCAGAAGATCGTGGAGTTACTTCTATTCGCTGGCACTTGACCGGCGCTGCAGTCGGCGTTCAGCGGTGGTCAAAGTAAATTGTCTGAAATTGACCAACCAGAAAACAATTGAGGGAAAACCCGTCCGTGAATCGGCCGCAGTATGGCCGGCCCGGTTCCACAATCCGAGTTTAACCAAGGTTTAAAACCTAAACTTGGTTTAAAGCCAAATTCCGTCGGTGACAAGCAATCTTTAGCGGTTTAACCGAGGTTTCAATTTCAACTTTGGATTGTGGAACCGGCGCTATAAGTATACATGGGGGAATAACTAACGCGCCGAGGGCCACAACCTGTGAATTATTTGTAGAACGAAGAATCGTGATTTAAATTTGGCCGAGTCGCCGCGCGCCCCGCGGCGGTAACCGGTAACCTCTTACGGTTCGTTACGGCACTGCGGAAGCGTGCCCGCGATACAATTCGCGTACGTATGTGGACACGAAGGTGGTGTATGCCGCATGTATGCCACGACGATATGTGTGTGTCTCTTTGTTACAGTGGAATAGGATATTACTGCATTGTCGCGCAGGCTTGTGTATTCTGAAACAATACCAGCTAGTGTTGTACTCCGATCTCCCTAGAGCTATGCCTATCCTGTGTCCGTGTGTATTTCCGGTCCATCTCGCGCACTGCCAAGCTCCCTGCCATAGGTATAATACTCGTGTACCAATGTGCGCATATAGTGGGAAGAAAAGGTTTTTGATCGAATCTTTGATCGATTGGGATACTTTCCAATGCAACAATTATCCACCGATCACCGATTCTCTACTTGCCCTTACACGGTTTCTTTCAAGACCATCGCCCGCTACTGATTATCTCCTCACAAATCAGATTCCGATCTTTCTTCCATCTGTTTGCCTACTCACCGGCTAGCGCGTGAAAACGGATTGAAAATGTATACTCGAGTCCGTTACAGTTGAGAAATAAAGGAATAATTTCCCGTAACACATATATTATAGTCGAGCTTGTGATCAGGTAGTATTGACAATATGTAATTCGGAATCCAAGGGAAATCACATTTCGTGTGAAGGTATAACGTAACATTCGGTGAGTGTCGAAGATTAACTTGAGAATATCCGAGATATGAGTGGGGTAGGTCCCCACATTCAGCCTGGATTGCAAATTTTTCCAAAATTTGTACCTGCAACGTATGCCACTGTCGATTTGTCATTGCGTCGTGATAAATCTTCAAATATCGACGAATCTTTCATACCTCTATGCCATTGCGGCGAATTTTCTCCATACTCGTGCTGAACAAGTGGAAAATTACGTACGACGGTGATTATTACACGACGACTTATACGAATCGAATACACTGGAGCGAGGTGTAAAAACAGATAAAAGATCGAGCGGAGTTCGCCGTTGCATTTTATTATCGCGAAGCAAGCAATTGTCGAGCGATTCGATATGCTTTTTTGTACGAGCAATTAGAACAATAACAAGTTGTGTAGAGAGGTGGAAGCACCGCAACTCGCAAGTGGTATATCTACCAACCTACGTAAAGCGGTATATGTTCCAGTTATAACAAGCTCAACTGATTTTCGAAGCTACGGCTGTTACGATAATATTTTTCGTACACAGAGGTATACCAACGACGGGTGCATACGCGATGCGGTAGAGGATTTGAAAAAACTGTTACCAACGACCGATGAAGCGGTGAAACGTGGAAAGAGACGAGGTTGAATAGGTTGTCATCCCGTTATGCGTTCCCTCTTCCGTACACCCGATTTTATTTCAATCCTGAATTTTAATTGAGAACCGCGGCGTGTGCGCGTGACCGTGCGTCGTCACCATTGAGTGTAGCAATTGGCAAGGCCTTCCGGTGTCGCGGTACGATGCATACGTATATGTACATGCATATACCTATACAACGGTCGTTGTATGCCTAACCAACTTTTCGAGTACGAGGAGGATTGTGCATCGACTACGTATTTATATACGTACACCGTCCGAAGGCTAGCTCCGCGACGGGAGTCAATACTGCTGCAGCCAGCCATAATTGTGATATTTATTATTGTATGTATGTAAATACGTTCTATCTTCAATGTTGAACTTTGATATCGATGAAAGATGGCAACGAACTATAAGAAACGTTGAGTATCACCTGCGTAGAGAGACGGGGGCAGAAACTGCGGAGCAGCTAGTCAAACAGGATCGAGATCCTTGCTCCTGCGCGCCCTTGGGACTCGGCTCTTTTTTGACCCAAAACGAGCGGTCCGTCACCGAGAGAAAGAAAGACCTTTATTTTTAGAGAGAGAGAGAGAGGAGCTTCGGAAGAGAAAAATTCCGATTAAGCTGGAATGCGATATTTATGAAAATATGAAGACATTCTCTCGCAGGTACCTATACCAACGCGGTATTTCTTCAATTTAATGTTATTATTATTGCCGGACACGGCCGCAGAGGCTCATTCTTAGTTAAATCAAACTCTGCGAGTATGTATGCGCGTATTCGCGTACGTGGTATGTATACGTATGCGTTATGTGCATGCGTCAAACTGTGTATTCAGAGGGTCAGCGATTCTCCGGTTGCATAATATCACAAAAGCAAGTAGGTATTATTACAGCGTCGTGTTTCACGTGAAGCCTCGTGAAGCGGACGGTGAAGGATGTACATCTGCACACAACCTACCTATATGTAGGTACCTGTTATACCTGTAATATCTATCCCACGAGTAACATGTGGAAAATGAAGTTTCGGACGTACGACAGCTCGCAGGCAAATGGAATGCTTGTTTGCTTATGCCGGAGAGAGGTATATATACTCGGAGAAAACTACGCCACGCGGATTAATCAGATTTTATACCGCCTGTAGGAAAAGTTTGAATTTTCTTTCCGTGGACGGCATCAATCGAAAATAGCATTCTTACACTAAAGCCGAACCCCTGGCCGGGATTGTGGATTCAGATTTCATATATTTAATATTGGAGAAACTTCACCGCAGGTTTCGAACGGAGTACGTAATCTTCGATCGATCAGTCAATACTGGGGCCCTAAAAATCTGTACACGACTATTACCGCACGACGAAACGCTGGTTGGAGTTTGGGTTACACGTGGAAAGAGACTCCCGCGTCTCGTTTTCCCAATGGGATCGTCTCCAAGCCCTGAATCCTCAGTCCTGAATCCAGAAGGTTTGCCCGGATATCTTGAAACGAGGGTTTAAAGTTATAACTCAGGATTAAATGGTCTTGGTGTCCCGCGTAACTCTCCCTCGTATCTCTTGGGCTCGAGGTTCTCGCCTTACCTCCGTAGCTCGACCCCCGTTCCAACCCCCTGCCCTTAGTTTTACTCGGGAAGCGTGACGGTGAATATGCGAGTTCCTTGAGGGTGCTTCAGAAACATGTTGTCGCATTGTTCGACCAGGTATATCATTCCGCTGGTATGATTTCGGTCGGTCACCAGACATCAAACGAAGTCGCAGTGGAACACATTTTCCTAGAGCTGGTAAGAGCTACAGCAAGTAGCTGCTATCCGACCTGTTATTTAAAGGAAACGAACCAGTCACGTCGCCGTTGGACGGACGACGAACGTCCGTCCGTCAATCGCCACGATACCAATACTCGATTTACTAGATTGCATTTGCGATCTCAGCAGCACGGGGTGAAAAAGAAAACCGGAAAAATCCCTACGCTACTAAATTACACTGTACACGTGGATAGCTATGTACGGAGTCCAAAGTCTGCATATAATTCCAGACGTCTCCGAACTTCTCGCAATGTCGAAAGAATGACGTGTTGCCCGAAAAATTGGATTGCCGCTAGCCGAATCGCGGCTAGGAGTCAGCGGAACAAAAAAAAAAAAAAAAAAAAAAAAAAAAAAGTAACCAAGTGTACAAAGATAGGCTTACCTTGGCTTCACGTGATTCAATTCGCCGATAGTTGGATTATCGCTGTAATCTTCCCCGCTTATTCTGACGATGCCGTCGTCGGCATTCACGCCGTCGCCATTGACGACGAAATCGATCAGATCGGCGAAGTCATCGTGTACTTCCGGTTTCTCAGATTTCACAGATTTTATAGAGTTTTCGCCCGAGGTTTTATCACTTTTTACAGACTGGGTCCCTCCCCCGCCCAGATCGAAGCTCGATATTTCTTTGCTAGCGTTTGGTCGCTGTAGAAATTTCCTTCGGAAATTATTATAGACCGTTTCCTGGTCCGGGTCATCGCCCATTCTGACCCTACCGTGACTAGGGACCAAGTGATGACCGCTGTATCCGAGGTCCATTTGGAGATCCACAACTAATAGAAGTGTGAATAAAATCGCGAACGCGCTTAGACCAAGGATCAGCCTTTCTCGAAGGCGGATCATCCTGATTACCAGTTTCATCATTGATTCCTTGGAAGCCCTTGGCTCAGGAACTTTGAATGTATTATTATTATTATTATTATTATTAGTAATCTGTGCTCTTCGAGCACCTTGGATTATCTCAGTGCTCCCAACGTGCTCGGTGCTGTAATCTTCCGAACACAACGACGACGACGAAGAGGAATAAAAAGATGATTGAACCGAAATTTTCTGTCCTCGATCTTTCTTAGATGCGACGAAAATATTGCCGTCCGGCACCGTATCCACGGTCGCTAATTTATCACTGGAATTTTCATACGCGCTTTTGCTATCGTCGACACTCGCGGATTGTTCACATTTCACTAGTTCGTCGGTGTGAATTCCGTCGGGAAAGGACGCCGCGGAACTTGAGCTATTCTCACTGCCGTTTGAACTCACTAAAACTCGTTGAAAATTAATCTCGCAAGATTCACTGCTACTCGCTCGTGAATTCTCCCAGTCTACAGTATCGTTGGATATACCGCTGTTGCGATAACTTTTCCCAAACTTGCGATTGAAATTAAACTCTGAAGCCAATTTTAAATATTCGCTCGATGTTTCGGACGGTCTTTTCTTATCGATTAAGTCATCGAAATATCTTTCTTCCGTCTCAGCAGATGAACAACAATCTTTCTCCTTCTCTTCTTTCCCCGGAAGAGACAAAGAAGAGTCGACCTTTCGGCGCTGGGCCCTTCGGGTCCCCGATCGATCGTGATCGGAAATCGACGAGTCCCCTTGAGTGCAGGGTAAAGTTTGTTCGCCGTTAGACGATTCGGTAGAAAGTAAAACTGGAAACTTGTCCGTAATATCCCCACCGCGTTCTTGAGTGCTTGTCAAATTTGCAACTCGGCATTTTATTAGCTGTACTAAGTCGTTTCCCGCCGGCGGACGACTGCGCGTTGCAATACTGCCTCGTGCTGACAACTGGCCGTCTTTATCGAAGACCTCGTCCGGGTTATCGCAAATGAAAAGTAGCCGCGACCTTTGAAGCGACGTGTCATCTGGCGGCGGTGAAAACTTCAACTTATTCTTGGTCTCCGGTGAATTTACGTCTTTTACAAGATTCTTGTCCTCGTTCGATCCCGATCTCGCAAATATTTGCCCGCCCTCGAACTCTCTTCCTGTCTGTTCGGCGTCCCGTGAAGCGCAGCCTGACCCTTCCTCGGATTGAACTTTTTCCAAATTTTCACGAAACCGTCTGTGCAGAGATCCTGTAGGACTTTCGGGGTCGTAATTCCTGCGATTATACGGTACTCGGAGAGTCAATTCTTGACTATAAAATCCCAACTGTTTTCCGGGTGATCTTCGGCCGTCGACTGCAGGGATACTAGACCTTATTTGATCGGATAATTTCGATCTTCTCGAAGCGTTGTATCTCTCCAACGTTTCTTCACTTTTAGATCTGATCTCTTCGGTCGTACGTTTCACTTCGGCAATAAAATCTGTTCTGCCAAATTTTTCCAATCTCCTGCGGAGCAGAGCGCGCTCTTCGAGTAATCTGAAATTATCTTCGGATCTTATCAAATCGTCAACATCCTCGACTGAAACGCTTTGCGAACTGGTACGACTCTCCTCTTCGAGTAATATTCTCCTGTTCGAAACTATCGGAGAAAAACCACTCGAGATTTCCACCTTGGGAATACTCGCCGAGTAATTCTGTTCACAGGTTTCGTTACGACGATAATTTCTGCACGGAGAATTATCCCCGCAGATTGATCCTTCGGTTTTAATTCCGGGAGACGGTGGATTCTTCAGTTCTGCAAGATCATTTTCGTCGTCTTTACGTTCAACCTGAAGGTTCTCCTCTCCACTGACAGAGAGGAATTGTTCGTTAAGTGAATCGTGATGTAAACAGTCCTCGGCAGTCTCTTGATTCGCGTTCCTCACCTTGAGCCAATTGGACCTCCTTAGCGAATCCTTTGTCAATCCTTGGTCACCCAAGGGTCTTTTCCTCGACCGTTTGCGTCTGAGCGGAGGGACTGGCCTTTCCTCACTCTGAACGCTTCCCAAACTGTCAGAACTCTTGCTGGATAATTTTTTCCTCAGTAGTAGCGGGCTTTTTTGGATATTTCTGACCAGCCGTTCGCAACCCTCGGTGATATTTTCTCTTGAGGATTTGACGATACGTTTCAGAAATGAATCGTTCCTCGACAACTTTGTTTTATCAGTTCCGCTCCGGACTTTGAGAGTCGCGTTGCCTGTTTTCTCGTCAACGCTTCCACCACCGCCGCCACCGCTGCTCCCTTGTGAAATACACTCCGGTTCTTGATATCTCTTGAGACGATCGCCTCCACCCGGCAGTATCCTCTTCGAATGTTTTATCCTGTCACTCAAGCTCAGTTTTAGCTTCGTTTTGTTCCTCGATGTTGTCTCACAGTCCGGTTTAGCGCCTTCATATTTTTCAGCAAAAACGATCGCGTCTTCTGTCTTCCCGTCGAAGCTGCTGGAACCGGCAAATCTAGTCTCGCCGAGTTTTGGGTGTAATTTCGGCGACGGTAATCGGTTATCTAGGTATATCTGGTGGTCTGAATGTACTCTCGCTACGTTTGAACCACTTTCGAGACATTCTTTCTTATCCAGAGTTTTTCCTTTCTATTATTTTCTTCCTCTCGGTTTTCTTCGCTTCACTTTTACTTTTTTCCGTTAACAGCCAGTGTTTGTCGCGAAAACTTGTTTCCCAACCTATTATATTATATTATATTAAATTATATTATATCACGTACACGGACAGCTCGATAATATTATCACTTTCGCCTATTGATGTTAATTTTTTTCAATTTCACACAGCCGCTCGTCGATATTGACGATGAGATTGAGATAGAATAATATCTTCACTCAAATACACTTCCGCTCAGCCGTTTTCGTATTATATACGTATATATGTCCAGACACGTATCTGTACATATGCGTATAATGTCACTGATATTACAATGAGAGTTGAAGATAACTGTGTCGGTCTGTCTTTTGTATCCACCTTTATCATCCGCAGCCAACGACAGCTCAACCGCCTCGTTTCTATACCACGGCGCAGCTTCTTGCCTGGAAAAAAATAATCAGAATGAAGATGATTAGTCGAGCGGTAAACTGAATACAAACCGCAGTTATTGGTACACTATTCGCCTATTACTGCAGTACTCGTACAAGTATAGCACGGGGGGGGGGGGGGGGGGGGGGGGGGGGGGGGGGCGAAAAAAAAACACTTGAGAAAATATATATTGGCGCGGTAGCCATTTTCAACGAAAATGGCACATACACATGTATAATGTAATATAACTGCCGTGCCTCTATCCTGCATGCGGATACTTTAGATAGGAATATCACCTCATACAGAATGAAATACACGAATAGTTGTTCACGGGTACGTACGTACGCTTCTTTACCGATCGCTCCCGACCACCGCGCCGCACGGTATCGCCGGTTATCGCTAACAGTTATCGTCAAAACATGCATAAAAACTTGAGGAAAGCCATTAGGGTGGCAACGCGGGATACAACCGCATATACCTACGTTTATGCCTGATTCTTGTCTCGATATCTTGATACATATTTTTTTCCTTCCGTTCGATTTTTCATATTTTCGGGCAAGAGGAGCGAGCGGGTTCCGCGATTTTTCGAGGGAAAGAAAAATTTACATCGCAAAATTTGCCAACAATCTCATCCGCTGGATCGGTGCTTTTCTATGGTGAGAGGGATTGATCAATTCTTGTTTTTTTTTTCCTCTCTCTCTCTCTCTCTCTCTCTCCCTTCATCACAGTTCTTGCACTCGAAGCAAATTTTATACTCTTTGTTACGATATACATATTTATATATATGTATATATGTATTTGAACGGTTCGGGAAAAAAAGAACAAATTTTTTTCCACCTGCTGGAGTTTGCGGCAAAAAAAAAGAGCAATTCCGCTCAAGCTGAGCTCAACCGGACGATCATACTCGGAGGTTCTGTCGCTTTTCGATTTTCGCTGTACACTCGTTACGACTGCACGTAAAAAAATGCGATCTTCGATTTTTGCGTTAAATCGCACTTGAAGCTCTGCGGGATACGGATAAATACCGAGAGAACTTTTATCTAGGAAATATAATTTTCTTCGAAAAAAAAAAGTCTCTCGACGTTTTCCCGTATCTTCGTTCGATATCGCCCAAGAATCTGGAAGAAAAAAAACTCCGAGATTTCGCATTCAAATCGAATTATATATCTTTCGGAATATGTCACGTTCGAGAAAATCTTGCGGAACATTTTTTACGGGAAATTTTATTTCCTACGAATAACCCCCCCCCCCCCCCCCCCCCCCCTTGACGTATTCCGATATCTTGAATATTTTCCGAGTTATTGATAAAATTTGAAAAAATTATGAATATTCATATCAAAATGCAATCAAATAGCTCTCGAAAATCACCGTTTTCGAGAAAACGTCCGGGATCCATTTTTGGCGAAAATTAAATTTCCTGCAAGATAGTTCTCCCAGTTCTTTTCCGTATCACGCTTACCTCGAGTGGAATTCACAAGAAAAATTCAACTATGCACATTTATCGTGTTATTCGAATGTTAATCGAAAATTGAAAAGCGCGACCTTGAAATATTTTCCGATTGAGCTCAGTTTAAGCGAGAATTGTTTTTTTTTTTTTGTTTTTTTGTTCCTCGCCACAGACGACACTTTCTTGGGGTAGCAGGTGAAAAAGAAAATTTCCGTTTTTTTCTTAACCGGTCCAATATGTACGGACATGTATGCGCGTACTATTTGCTTTCGACTTCGTGCATCATCGAGGTAACTTTGAACGCGCGAGAGTAGAAAAGATGATAATAGATGCGGTGGACGATGTAACAGGTCACGGATTCTGGTCGCCCAATGCCTGCACAAGGATCCATGCGGATCCACGCTACTTGGAGCGTAAAATTGGCTTTCTGTTCCGGATTCGAAATTCAAACGATAGTCTGAATTCGGCGGGCGGGGGGGATGGGAGGCGTGGAGAGGAGAGGAGAGGAGAGGAGAGGAGAATTTGTGCGCGCTGTCGGCAGGCGGATGATGACTACTTGAAAGGGTCACGTCACATTGCGGGCTCTAATTAAGCATGTCCGCGGATGTTTGTCGGTTTTGTCATAATATAGTACCTACTAATAGTATTTGGGAAAACTAAAAAGAGGCTTTCAGCTTTTGCATATCGCGTCATTACACAAATTCTGCATCGCCTTCGACCATATGACCCGAGGCTGCAGGTTATACAATAATCGAATAATTAGTAGCGAACGTATGAAGATTAAAAACTTGCGCAAAATTAATTATCACCGATTGCATTTCGAAACGAAAAAAAAACAATTCTACAGTATATCGCTGCCAGAGCTCTCGGTTAACGTGTCACACGATTGTTAGAACAGAAGAAACGATGTAATCCGATCGATCAATGCAAATTCCGAAGCTGAATACGGTGCTAAATCTGATGTGAAGTTGACGCAATGACACGACGATTGATTGGATACTCGCGCAGAAATTCTTGTCGGTGCAAAACAATCTTCATTTCGGTTCTCGTGATTCTTAATGCAGGTCGAAAAATTTCAGCCAATTCGTGATTTTCGCGCGTTAACGTTATGAAATTGAGCCTCGTGGCTTGAAACGCCGAAGACGTATCGTCGAACTTGAGGTACTACCTACGTAGGTATAGGAACTAATTGGGGTGTTTCGTTTTCGAGAAATAATCTTCCGGGTAAATCTGTGGAGAAGAAGCTTCACGGATCTAGAGATTACAGAAATGGCGATAGGAATATGAATTTTCATTGAAAGTCTGTGATTCGATCAATCACGAATCTTTGTTGCGTATCCAGATATATATATATACCTATAATGCGGCCATCGGACAATATGCCGACTAATAGACCGTTCAGCTTTGTGAAATGTAGATTGCCTTTGGAAAGCCGCGTTCATTTCCGTTACCCATTACCTATCAAAGCTGGCCACAACAGGATCAGTGTGTTGGGTACTACTGTCGGGTCAAAAAGGTTTGGCGGTTCAATTTGAGTGATCATAACTTCTAAAAAAAAAATGTTAGAGCGTAAATTGAAAAACGTGCGCAAAGCGTAGAGTTTTCTTCGTTTAACGATTATTCACGGGTTTCGGTGCAAAAATCGTGCGAACCGATATGATCTCCGAAGGGTTGAAAAACGTAGTTTTTTCGGGGTTCGTTGCCGTAGGTCAACTTTATATCGTCACCGTTCGCCTAAAAGAAGCGTTAAAAATCTGAAAAAAATTCATAGTTATTCCCCGAACATTATCAAACGTCGTGGCTTTTGAAATTTTGAAAAATATTTAAAAACCTGGACGCCAGGTGCAAAAAAGTCCAAGAACCACTTCCTACAGCTTTCAAACTCGGGAGTATGTAATTCGAAAATTATTCCTTCTGCCGGTGAAGCACGCGCCGTCACAAAAGCAAGCCTGGGAGGAATTAAGCGGTGGAATAGGTTGGTAGGTTTGTAGCGACGTAGATATAGTAGGTGTAATGGGTAGCAGGTATACTTATATGTATAACGAAAACGCAGGCAAATTCACTGAGGGATATCATTAAGGATTGGTAGAGAGAGGTCGGCGAGGAGGGGCCACAGGTCTCGGTGGTTTCCATTTCACGTTAGAATGGACGTCAACCCACCAACGCGAGGTCTCAGCCGACGCAAGGGCCCCGTTTTCCTCGCACAAATCTAATCAGTCCTTCACGAATAAACCGTGAACCGCCGTCGCTATATATGTATGCTATAGCTGTATGTTCTGCGACAAATTTCAAATTAACTTCGAGATTCTGTATAGAGAGAGAGAGAGAGAGAGAGACAGAACCACCGAGGTGGGACGTAGATAGGTGTGTACGTATACAGGTAAAAAAAGTAAGCTATCCCCGAAAATGGGAACAGAAGCAAAAATTTGAAAAAGAACAAATAAACTCTACAGACACGTCCTGAATCCAGATAGATCTAGCAGCAGGCTGTACTCGTCAATCGTTGGTATAGGATTTTAGAGACCAAGGCGAAAAACGAAATTGGTTTTGCAAATATGTGATATCGGTGACGAAAATGTCGCGCGGTGGTATTTTAATTTGTAGGTATATAATTATCGAATGACTCGACGCCGTCGCGTCGGTCATGTTATAAATCTAGACCAACCATTTCGAGATTCACGATTGACGAATCGGTGAAATAATTTAACGCCTTGAGGTCTGAGGAATCATTGAGCATCTGGCGGCAGGTTATCGGACTATGCAGGCCACTTGGCAATGACAGATGACAAGACTGTCAATTCAGGGTTATGATTCAAAGTCAGAAGGGATTCGTCAGATTCTGTCCACATGAGGTTGGACTAAAAAAACCTTTCGAAAATCAATAAACAATTGAACAAAGCGTATGAAAGGTAACGAATGCATTCATTCAAGAATAGTTGTTGAATTACAACATTATTATTCTCAATCGATCTGTCGTGAAATCATTTTCCGTTCTTCAATCCACGACGAATGTTCTTTCATTGATGCTGACCACGAAGTACTGTCGATTTAACGATCATTTGACATATAATTTTTTCCAGCCTTTTGGAGTTTTTTTCAAGCCACAAAGCAGCTCCGAGGGAGCAGACGAAGCGGGACGAGTCTTACGGGACCACCGAAGAGCGAATAATGGATAGTGAACTGATTCCGATAGTTCATTCGTCGAAGACGCTGCGAGTTCTAGTACAAAACAATTCTTCGCAGCTGATTATGTTTTGCTCGTCTCCAAGTGCGTTCATTGAGTTACACTCGAAGCTTCCGAAAATTTATCCATCTACATAACACTCCGGAGACTCTTCGATCGAATAGTTCTCCGCAACCGCGCTATCCTCGGATGAGACGGGTCCACTAGGTGTAATAGAAAGTCGGGCGAGGAGGTTGAAATTTATAAAACTCACTCCAAACTTGTCACATATGCGATTCTAACGTCTGATTTTTTTTTTACCTGTAACGCTCTATAATTCGATTGATTTCGCGAGGGGCGCATCCTGAAATAATTTATTTCTAGCACTCTGTATAGCTCAGAATCTACGGTAATGCACTCTTCTATTTCTCGGATCGTTTTCGAGAAGAGCCTGCTGATGTTCAGAAAGTTACACGGTACACGGTACACGGTGTGAGCCGCGTTCCCCCTTTCTCAATCGTCCTTTGAATAACTCTAATTGCAAGCACAGACGATTCAGGCCCAGTTTCCACAGTTTGACTTTCAAAAACAGGTTAAAGACTTGAAGTTGGCCTTTATTTCAGAGAGAAAATGATTTCGCGACGGGCGGGTGACGGAGCTGACTCGATCGATCGAGAACAGTGTTAGAATTGAAGAACGATTCGCAAATCAATTCATTCCTTGCTTTTCATACACTTTGTTCGATCCATCGATACTTTGTGATGGATTCGTTACTCCACGTTGTCCGGTTTCCAAATATTTTCTACAGTTTAGCCTCATTTCGACAGAATCTGACGAATCCCCCTGTTGACTTTGAATTGCAACCCGATACTTTGACAGTTGTGTCATCCAACATTGCGATACGGTTCTCGACAGAGACCTGTATAGTTCGATAGACGATAGCCTGCCATCAGATGCTCATGATTTCCTCAGATTCTCCTTGTATATTATGCCATACGTCCTGTAATAATTCGAGCATAAAAATCGTTCAGGTAGGTATGAAATTAACGATTAAACAACTGCAGCGTGTCGGGAAGAAATACGAACGACGACGATTGAACCGCGTTAACGACGAGTGGCATTAAACTATGGCTGACTTCCACTACGATAAGTGCTGCGTATGGTGTTCATTCGGAAATTAAGATTGAGCATAACTGTATAAGATACCTAATATACATTCGATGCATGTTCCATCTCGCACGATCTTATTCAATCGAAACATGCGTACGTACGTATACATGTGTTGCGTATATATACAGCTAGGTGAATGTCAGGTAGGTTATTGAAATGCATATCAAATCAAGTTGTCCGCGTATGAAAATTGTTTTCTTTTACTCTTCTCTCTTCTCTCTCTTTACTATGCATGCATAAGTAAGTTGAGTTCGTCGTGAATCTGCGTCGTTCCCAATTCCCCGAGACGATAATGTGTTCTACGAGTCTATATATTGCGAAAAAAGTAAGTCATAGTAAACTCAACTTATTGTGCAGCACGTTGAGTGCGCAGCGATAAAACCATTGGCATATGCAGTAGCACCTACATGACATAGGTACGTACACCACCCAACGCAACGTAGTTTCAAGTTGGCAATCCTTCACTCCACCCAATGCCCCAGCGACTGGCGGCGGTATGCGAATGAAGCTCGTACCCACTGATATATATATATATATATATAGGTATATCGGTGCTCGTATACCGTAAATTTGACAGCACGTCGATTTACTCAACCCAAAACCTAAATAGACACAAATTATCGAAAAAACTGAGATACTCTTATTGATAACGTAATTCTCGTCAGATTAGATTCGCGTTGATCAAACAATTTTTTATGGCATTAAACAATTTTCTCAAAGTATACCGATTTCTTTATTCATTTAATCATTCATCGAACGAGCTTAGTGATGATATGAAAAAGGATCTCTGCACCATGTTATCGATACACTCGTGGATGTTTGAATCGTGCTACAATAATATATTCAATATCACGTTACTGTCTTTCAAAAAATTAACTCAGTACAAATTTTGCAAATCAAAATCACAGAGGGGACAAATCAAATGGTTACCAGTTCTACGGGGATACCTCATATGCGTAAAAGTTTTGATTAATAAACATTCGGAATTATGAAAAAAAAAAAACCATTATTGATGAGACATTTAAAATTTCGTCGTAAATACACCTGGACTAGGATGTAGCGATCGAACCATTCGACGTTGCCGAGAAAAATTTGGCGAACTTGGAATTGAAGGTTTGAAGGATGGTTCGATGAATGATTAAATGAATAAAGAAATCGGTATCCTTCAGAAAATTGTTTAATGCCGTAAAAAATTGTTTGATCTACGGGAATTTAATCCGACGACAATTACGTTATCAATAAGAGTATCTATCTCAGTTTTGTCGATAATTTGTGCCTATTTAGGTTATAGGTCGAGTAAATCGACGTGCTGTCAAATTTACGCTACGAGCCCTGGTCCTACATAGCATATCAGTGCAGGGTACGAGCTTCATTCGCACACCGCCGCGCCGCCCGTCGCGGCGTCGCTGGGGCATAGGGTGGAGTGAAGGATTGCCAACTTAAAACTACATGTATCGTCGGTTGCCGATTTCAGGGGCGACAGAATCCGTGGCGTTGGGTGTACATAGATACACAGGTATAAAGTTTTTTTACGGCGACGCCTCTTTCCTTCCTCTTCATTTTTCTTCTTCTTCTTGTTATTTCTGTTTCTTTTTTCTTCCATAAATAATAGATAAATCAAATATCCGAGCAGCCTCGCACTCCCACCGTATCTCGTATACGTAGGTTGGTATTATATGCAACACACGATTGCGAATAAAACTCAATTCTACCATACCTATTACCTACGCGTGCTTTTACTCCTCCTCCACCTCCCCGCCTCCTCAATCGCGGAACATTTCAGCAGCCCGTTCAGTTTTCTCTAGCTCTTCTCTCACGTTTACATAATATACACATATTTAGCTACGTACTACAGCGTGGGCCAAAAACAACCGGACTGATTTAGGACCCGAATGAAAGCCGAACGCGTCGACTGATTTTCAGATAATTCGTTTCACTAAAAATTAGGAGAATAAACCTTCCCCTTCGCGTTTGCGAATCCGAAAAATTTTCATTCCTTGTTGAGATACACGCTTTTGAAAAAAACGGGTTCTGGAAATGTCGCTGTGAGGATGACAAAAATTCGTGTCAAAGAACGTTCAACTTAATTCCCATTTTAAATTGTCATTCGAAGTTGCATTCCGAAATTTTAGCAATGTTCCTAGATTTCTATTCACGTGACACGTACCGTTTCTCGTAATATCAGAGTCAAAACAAGCGCTCTGAGCTTGAAATTTCGTTTTCGGGGCATTATCGTGAAAGTCCGCTATCAAACAAGTCGGCTGTAAATGATGTCAATGAACAAATTTCGCCCCCTATTTGCATTTCCTTCGATCGCATTGACCCTATGAATTATTAGGAAATTTTTAAATACGAAAAAATAAGCGGAACAAGAGAAAAACACGTTGCCGTCGATTTTCCGTCACACCAAATAAACCAAAATAAATCACTTTCAAAATCATTATTCAGGATGAAAATTAGGTTGATCGTTCTTTGCCATGAATTTTTCATCCTCCCGGCGACTTTTTCGAAACCCCTTTTCCAAGCGCGTGTAATTTGCTCAGATTTTGAATCGCAAGACGTTTGAAACGTTTACTGATCTAATTTCGAACGAGATAAAAGTTCCTGAAAATCGGTCGACGTGTTCCGATTTTATTCCCGTTTTAAATCGGCCCGTTAATTTTTGTTCTATATTTTATTTTTTTCTTCTTCTTTCTGCCCACCCTGTATGCAGTTTACCTATACCTGCTTCGCACTAACGTCCGTATATCTTATACATATTCCTATTCCTATTCAGTGCACGTATGCGCCCGATCTGGATTCAAAATAATGTTGAAAAAATTCGAAAAACACGACGCAAAACTTTAGCTACCCATCAGGCATTTTATTCCCTTCAAGACTCATTCCTGCGAGCTTGAAACAAATGTTTCATGCACGCCGTTAGTTGAATTCGATTCCCGCTGTCCATCCAGGTTACACAATTTATCAAGAAAACAAAAAGAACCAAAAAAAAACAAAAATCGCGCGTGGCAAGTTAAATATATATATACATTTCATAGCGGCGGTAAAAATGGCGAGTTATATTACCCCTCTATGCAGGACCAAAATAATAACTACAGTCCGAATAATTGTTGCTTCTGTTGCTCTCCGTATGAGAATAATAATATCATGTATATACATATAGGTATATACCTACGTTATACATAGTATAGAAACGCGTGCGGCAAATAAATGATTTTCGAAACACGTGAACTGAAAATAGGTTTTTTTTTTTGTTCTCATTCAGGAGCGAAGAATAAGTAATTTCGATTCAGGATTGAAACCGCGGCTCCGGCTTCGCCCTCGGCTTCGTCTCGCGCAACGAAATTTACCCTGTGGTCAAAAATCACCGTCGTTCACCGTCCCTGCAGCATATCTAACATACTATTATTACTCCAGCATGACTAAAGACGTAGGTATACCTAGGCGCGTCTCATTGTTATCTACCCGCGGACGGTCGCGGTCGTATGTGTACGAGTGTTTCCAGTTGGCGGACGTTCGCGTTGGTGGCTTCGAATTTTTTGGCACGAGTAAATCAGGTACCGCACACACACACACACACACACACGCAATGTGTGTACATAGTAGCTAGTATGCATATGTACGTATACATACATGCAACCTACCCAGCTACCTTCGTTCCTTTGCAGTTGCGAGGGCATACTTGACCTCACTTCAGGTTATGAGAAGGTCTAGCTCAAACTCGATCGGTATAGCCGGCACCGTAGGTATAACGTACCTACTCCCTACGCTGAGGCGTAGAGCCCTCAATCTACACCTTGAACCCACCGTATTATTATAGTCGCCTAATTGACTCGTAGAATTTTGGGAATGTCTTGGAATTCCGTGGCCGCGACTCACATATCTCGGAGCTACGAGAGAAGCCGCGCGACTAATCGGGGTGTTTGAATTCTCACCGAAACGAACTGTGACCGAGCCTATATAACTGGAAAAGTTTTCAGTTTGGGGAATCGCGGATAATTCGTATTTCCGACTTGTTAATATTATAACAGAAATGTAGGAAACACAGATTTTGGTGAACAATATTTGCATAGGCGAGATACGTGTGCGCATGAGAGTACGTTGCGATCAAAAACTGTATTTTGGAAATAACTTCATCATCTTCTTTTACGATTGTCTCTTTTCGTTCTCATTTTTCCTTGGAAAATATTCAAATATTCATTTACTCCAAGGTCGTGTGATGCCGGTGGAAATGATGTGGTCGGACTTTTCATTCCCCGAGTCCGCTGACTGTAGTTCATTCGAAATTTACACGCTGTAGTGGTAAGGGTGAGCAAAATGAACAACTACCTGCACTTCGACTTACCAGTCATACGTTAACTCTAACAGCTGAGTCAAGCCTCAGTAGAATTTATATTGTACCAACCTAATTTGACCTATCCTACCTCGTTAGACGAGGATATAACTCCCTACTACTCCCCGTCAGACTTCCGAGTTATTACCTTTCCGCACAACACCCTTCCCCCTCTTGCCGCCCTTAATGTTGGTTTTACGGAAGACTGTGCAACGGCGAATCGTTAGTAATTGATTGTTTCTGAAATCACGAAGGGAAAAATTTCGACCGAAATATAAGTAACCCTGGTTTTTTTTTTTTGGTCGAGGATCAGATAGCCAAAATTTGTAGAATTTCATGGTTTTTCGAAACGATAGACGCGTCACGTTCTTCTTTTCTTCTTATGTACACTCTTCGAGGAGGGTCGGTTGTCGGTAGGTATCACTACTTTCGTAATTAATGTTTATTGAGCGATAATCGTGAATTGAATATTTATAACAATCATTTACTGGCCAACTATGAGAACCGGCCTAGAAATTATGGAACGAAAAATTGAAAATTCGTAAGCAAATGCTCAGATACGAATGTTTCGTTACAAAGCGCTCTGAAGATTTTCAAAATCCGATAGAATCGGACGATTTCATCCCTGCGTTGGCTTCTTTCGTTCAGAAAACTGTTCTCTACAATTTCACTGTGAAATTATTTTCATTTTCTTATTTATCAGTTGAATATTGCTATTTGTTACTCAAAATTGATACCAATGAAATCCTATGAAATTAAATATCCTCGGGGAAAACGTGAGGAGGAAATTATGTCACAGTGAAATCGTCAGCTTAACATCAAATCGGCCGATTTCAATATATTTTCAATATTTTCAAAGCATTTTGTAACGAGACATTGTTTATAATTTTTTAATTTCGTTTTCACGAGTTTCAAGGCCAGTTCTCGTAGTTGACGAGTACATGTTTGTTGTGAATATTCAATGTTCGAAATTATCGCTTAATGACATTTCAGGGAAAGTTGAAGACGCCACTGGCAATCTAACCTAGCTAACATAGAGAATATTCATTTCTCATTGAATCCGATCGATGTTTTGAAAAACTGATATACTTAGCCACTTTCTGCCGTCATATTCAATAAATTCTCAAAGATTTGTCAAAATCAAACGTGTTGTTTGTGAAAATTTACGATTCTCGTTTTCGAAACGGGTTCTGTTCGTTTAACATAGCCAGTTCAAATTCCACTTAAGGTGCCATTAAAAACCCATTTGCGCCCATTCTTACTCATTGCCGGGAGCATTGTTGCCATTTGAAAACGCGATTCGTCACCACTCCTACACCGAACAACCTATTTGAATGAAATTTTTTCGATTGGTTGCAGTATTTTAGCAGAAAGTGGTTAACTATTTCATTTCGCTGAAATTTTGAGATAATTCGGAGCTTTAGGGAATTTCTAATTGTCAGGTCAGGTTTGTTCGTAGGTGAGATTGGACAAACTTGTATTTCTGATAGAACTCTCTTACAATTCGTAGAGATGAAATAGTTAGCCACTTTCTGCTAAAATAACTGCATCCAATCGAACAAGTTTCATCTAAATCGGATATGCGGTATAGGAATAGCGTCGAATCGCGTTTCCGAATGATAACAATATACTTTGAGCAATAAGTAACAATCGGTGCAAATGGGTCTTTAATAGCTCAATAATCAAAATTAAATGAAATTAAAGGGAGAATTCTATCAGAAATACAAGTTTGTCCAATCTCACCTACGAATAAACCTGACCCAACAACTAGAAACTGTTGTATGATTTTCGAAAATTATGTGCAATTATAAGCATATACTGTTGCAATATATTGTACATATTTTATCAAGATGAATTTGAAATACGATTATATAGAATTGTAATCGATCACAGAAAAACGTTTTTTCTTTTTCGTTTACACGGGCAAAGTGCGTTTTATTTCTGAGCGATCACCCATGATCAAAATTCGTTCGGAGATCACAGCAAACGACAATAACGATACCCCTGAAAGCGTAGTTTTCAAGCGAAGAATTATTTTCATTTTTCGACGTAAATTAGCCATCAAACGGGTTAAAATGCGGTTTAAAAATCTGCAAAAATTTGTGCGCTTTTTTCATTCTATTTGGAACAATCAATCGCATGGGTTTAGCGATATCGCATTCTATTCGACGGAAATTAATTCTGGAAGGGCTATCAACAATCATTTCACCATTGACTGATCGATAGTTAAATTCCGCGCAAAAAGACGCCGACCCCCGCCCATAAAAAATTTATAGCTCTGCGACACTATTTTCTCGTACAACTGAAAACGAAGCTTGGTGGGGATCCGCGCTCAAGCGATCCAATACTTCGCCAATATATATATATAGGTATACTCCATACGATGATGGAATAACACAAAAGTTGAATATTTCTCCCTGCTCAAAATACGAGTACAAGGTACAAGCGTATAATTTGAGTTTATATTAACGTATACATACAGACGTAGCTGATTGGCTTACTATATCAAATAATGTCTTCATAGTATACTGTATACCCACGTAAGACAAGGAAGACAAACATTGCAGCCGAAGGGATAACGTATCCCCGTGATTAGGTGAGCTTGTATAACAAAGTGCGTTGTTCAGGCGAGATTATACTCGTTACCTGAGTACCTCGCTATGGAACCTACATATAGTACGTAAGTAAGCTAATTGAAACTGTAGTTGATGTTGATTGAGAATTCAAGCGGTCTGATTCAGCATGGTTCCTGGCATCTTAGGCTAATTAGCAAAACCAAATGCTGCGCTCGCCCTTTCTCGTTTCATGGGATTTGGATTAGGATTAGGATTATAACGAATACTTGTGTATGTACAGAGAATACGGCTACATGTCTAATGAGGTTGCCACTAATTCCGGATTCTGGAATTGCCTGACTTTCTTCTCAAATTTTTTCAACCTGAAATCACGAATTTTCACGCGTATTATTTATAACAGCGCTCCTGCGGGGGTTTGAGCTTTTCGTGAAGCGGGTTTTTCGAACGGTCAAAAAGTAATCGGAGTTTTATTCACTCGAGAACCTGACGTGTGTTATTAGAAAAGTATGTAAATTCTTTCATCATTTTCAGGCATTATACAAAATTCTATGAGTTTTCCATCAGATTTCAATGATGAAATCGAAATCCCTCATCCCCCCTCTCCTTTCCAGGTTTATTTTCCAGGTTGGGCGGCAGCCCTGGCTATACGATCCCATCATAGGGCAATGCGGTGCTAATATATGGATGGATACATATCTTCCTTCTCGTGAAATATGTGAAAACAAGAAATGGGAAAATTTGAGATACAGAAAACCAGACGCGTCGTGTCGTTCACGGAGTTGGTTTAATATTGAGTCCAGGGTCTTTGCGCTCCCCTCCCTGCCCCTCGCCAAGTTATACGCGGCCCTTGAATACTTTGACGCTTCGTAGGTATGTTTTGTGTATTTATAGAGAGGACCGAAGAAGCGCTCGACGATGGGCTACGGGTATTTCGTTACCAGAATCATGCAGCGCTGAACACACGAATAGTCACAGCACTTAGAAGAAAACCGTCACACATCGAGTCCCGACCGCCGCGCTGCAGGGATACCGACGAGCGTGACAGAACCTATTTAAAAATTCATTGAACCAGGAGAAAAGAGAATACGAAAACCAGGGGCAAAAAAACCATCCGAGAAGTTTGTTTCCGTTTAAAAATATACCTACACCCCCGCTCGGTTACACGTAACGTAGAATCACGATTGATTGAGAAAATTTGTCAGACTAGTCGGACGCAATGTTGAAAATTGAATCGAGTAGAAAATCCCTCGGGTCTGGTTCGGCCTGGACTTTTGTATTTGTGCTGCGGGGCCTTGTCCCATCAAGCCTCTGAGAGGCTGAAGAATTCTTCACTCGGTAGCTGTTCTAGTTTCAACTTGATTCTCAATGACATGTTCATTCACGGTTTCCCGTTTCACGTTACTCGCGTTCGTGTCTTTTTCAATCTATTCGCGGTACGCACGCTCAACAGATGAAGAATCGTTCCCAAGGAGTGAATTAATTAGTTGCGCATTATATTTGCCACATTATGTCGGAACGTTCTGATAGATTCCATAGATTGTCTTTATTCGATGCCAGAAGTAGGTACGATAGAGTCAACGCAGAAGTATACCTATACTATATTCCTATGATATAATGTATATATTTTATTGCGGAGGTGGAAAATTGCTCGCGTGTTTTTCACCCGGTTAAGAGACTTCGCGCGGCGTAATGATTTTCACGAGATGAATAGCATGCGGTGACATACCTGTAATCTATACCTCTGCATGTATGGTATAAACGAATCGTAAATTGTAGTGGGGTACCAGCTTGAGGAGAAAAGAAAAATGAGGGAAACGAACGCTGGGACGATATTCTCGAAAATGATATTGCCTAAACTACTGGGCATGTGAATATTGATATAATACCTAAACACCGTCAATATCGAATTGAGATTTATGGCATACTGTGGTAGCGTAATAAACTTTCTCCGCAAAACTTTCGCCCTCTTGAAAAACCGAGTATAGATATTATAGCTGCCGGTACGCGATATTCAATTCTATTCAAATCTCGATTGAAAATACATTATATGTATAATTACTGCGGTTGATTCGCGGACGGTTTCGTCCCAATTGTTTTATGGTTGGGCAATATCAGACAATTCATTTTGACCACCACTGAACGCTGACTGCAGCGCCGGTCAAGTGCCAGTGAATGGAAGTAACTCCACGATCTTCCGCCGTCTAGTGTCCGATCTCCGAGTCTCCGAGGACATTTTAATACCGATACCTAACCTCGTAATCTATTTCGTAGCTGTATTTTCCTAAACAACGAGTATTTATTATCCATTGAGCAACAATTTTCTCAACGATTATCACTTTCGAATGACAACTTTCAATTTGCCGAAATAGATTACGAGGTTATGTATCGGTATTGAACTGTCATCGGAGAATCGGAGATTGGACACTAGACAGCGGAAGATCGTGCGGTTACTTCCATTCGCTGGCACTCAACCCGCGGCGCGGCGCTGCCGTCAGCGCGGTTCAGTGGTGGTCAAAATAAATTGTCTGATATTGCCCAACCAGAAAGCAATTGGGACGAAACAGTCCGCGAATCAACCGCAATAAGTATACATATACGTACTACCTACGATCATATCTTTCACGGCGGATTTTCAATTTACGCGAATGGAGCGTCATGCTCTTCAGAGAAAGAAAGACAAGACAAGACAAATGTCCATAGATATCCAGTATACTAGATGCGTTCTATCCTTGTTATGGAAAAATGTATACCTGTACGACTTCAGAAACACTTGACGCGCGTGGGTATACATTTCAGTGTAAAATAGTACAGGTAGGTATATACCCAATTTTTGATCTATGATTAAACACAATGACTCGAAGTCATTTTCTCATTTACCTAGACGGTATGAGTATGTGTGAGTAGTTGCAGAATTGAACCATGGTGTAAAAAAAAAAAAAAAAACTCCAGAAGTAATGATATCGAACAATTTCTTGACAATCTTTGATAATTGATACGGAAAGTTTAATAACTACGTTATAGTATAGTTCGTGGATGCGGGAATATTTACAATGCAATTCCCCAAACACGCAATTATTATTTAAAAACCGTCAAGATTTCTTACATGCGTGGATCTGCCGATGGGGTACCTACAGCCGTACGTCTGGTTAATTATACAGCAAATCGGGTATTTTTAGCAACTATGATAATCGTGATTAAATTATCGTACTCGATTATGAAGCAGCACGTTCTTAGATCGTGCGAAGGTGGAAATATGAGAAAGATATCTCATCGTACGATGATAAATTTTAGCATGAATTGAATTTATCGTTAAATTACAGAGCCGTATGAAACGCTTAAATCTTCTTTTCTCTTCTCGTTCTTCCGGGACAAATTTTCCCAGGCCAACGAAGATTATCATCTGATTGGGAGGTAAGTAAGTGGGTACTTATGGGTAGATATAGGCACCAACTCGTCGATCTATATTCCAAAGATAGAGAAAATTTCATTTTATTAATGATAAAAACCGTTACGCCGACAGACGTGACGGAAAAGGAGGACCCTCGTTGGTCTTGACATCATCAATACTCCAGGACTTTGTCCCCATCCCTATCCCCGTCACTTATTTCACACTTTTTTCACCCTCGGAACGATGAAAAAACGATCGCAGACAATAAATTTATGCAAATTAATTACACCGTTTTAATAGAACCCGCACGAGTTTCCGAACCTTTCAAATTATAGGCAGTACCTATTTACTTACGCGTGCCTGTATAAAAAAAAAAAAAATATATATATATATACATATAGCGGGTGGAAAAGTTTTTATCTATACCTACGCAGCTGACGCGTCCTTTCGAAATTGGTTCGATTCTTTCCTTCTTCATTTCTCAACCTTAAATATCAACTTTCTCTCCCTCGTGCTAGCCACTACCTACAACCAAGTCGAACAAATAAGAACGGTGACATTACATTTTCCGTATTTTAGGTACATACAGTATATTTATATACAGGCGTCGGTACAGTCGTTCGAGGATATAAATAGAATATAATTAAGTTCCACGTTACAGCGTCCGAAAGCTTAGTCCTTATAATTTCAGTGTCATCGACGATCGATTTACATATGTAGCAGAAAACGAAGCATCACCTATACTGCTTTCAACGAGAGAACGACCCGATTCCGAAACGAAATGCGCCCGATTCGGTCAGACCCCGCCTAATGCGCCGCCCACTGTGCCCTCTCCAGGTTGACAAACGGGCTCTGCGGCTGGCCAAACCCGACTACAGCCGACAAGGGGGACCCATTTCCATATTCCTTTCACGGTGGGTAGATTTTTGGTGCAGGGCCAGAATGTACGATAATTTAGCTACGCTACTGACATGAGTAGCGAGCACGACTATCCCCACCCGACCCGACCCACAGGCCTCTCGAAGCTGCGCGGCGCTGTGTCGTTCTCTCGTTTCACGCAGTACGAGAACAAATGCGAGAGTACACATTATACATGTACGGTTTCAATCCCAATTGTTTTCTGGTTGGGCAATATCAGACAATTTGTTTTGACCACCACTGAACGCCGACGGCAGCGCCGCGGGTTAAGTGCCAGCGAATGTAAGTAACTGGACGATCTTCTGCTGTCTAGTGTACCGATACCTAACCTCGTAATCTATTTCGGCAAATTGAAAGTTGTCATTCGCAAGTGATAATCGTTGAGAAAATTGTTGCTCAATGGATAATGAATACCCGTTGTATGGGAAGATACAGCTATGAAATAGATGACGAGGTTAGGTATCGGTACACTAGACAGCAGAAGATCATCCAGTTACTTCCATTCACTGGTACTTGACCGGCGCTGCCATCGGCGTTCAGTGGTGGTCAAAATGAAGTTTCTGATATTGGCCAACCAGAAAACAATTGTGACAAAACCGTCCGCGAATGAACCGCAGTAAGTATGTATATACATTTGTGCATAAGCCATCGCCATCTCTGCATGGCTTGATGATCAGCCGATGAAGTGAAACCTCGCGGAATTTATCGGTGGACTTTCAGTCTGGTGAAAATCCAATGGGTTGAGGTTATTTGGACTCCTCTCTGGATGAATTCAATGTCTTTAGTTCAAGCCCCGGGATTAGGAAACGGGTTTGCATGAATTGTACCGGACTCGGAGACGCTGCCGTCCGCGTCACAGAGCCGCGTATCCTGGCATCAGAGCAGGGTGACATCAGCCACCGTACCGTGGCTGTATGTATGCATATACCTCTCGTCGGAAACGCGCTGTTACATGAGTACCGTCGTACGTTTCACGTCGATGCCAGACCGTGTACCGAACGAATCTTTGTCAGAGTGTTTATATTTTTGATGAACGAGATCAATCCCGATCCGAGGCAGCTGAAACTTCGACGGATGGACCACGACTATTTGGCCATTTTCACGGCCGGAGAGTGTCTTCCCGTCCACAGAATGGAGGATGAAAATCCGAGCGGTGAAGCAGCTGGCTGGCGCCCAACAAAAATTAATACGGGCATCAGATAATCGAAGCTCGTGTCACCCCGCATGTCGAACTGTAATCGACGTTGATCGATGGACATTGAAGCTAGATTATTGACCCATGATCCCCGTATATTGTCGACGGCGACGACGCAGCGCTCGGCGCCAAGTATCCACAAGACTGTATGGCTATCCATTCGTCCATCCGTCCATGCATCTATCTAACTGCACACCGTGAATTTTCACTCTGTCCTGATATTTCTTAAACGAGATGTTCAAATGCGCACATCGGCCGATGTTTGGGGGACACTGGATATCACGAGTCCTTCGTAAAATATTATACCCGTTCATTATAGGTGAAGGGCATAGAACTACATCTTGAAGAAAATTTCACATCCTGTTCAGTGAACCAAACCGCAATCGCCGCGCCGCGCCGCACCGCGCCGGTTGAAAGCGATAAGCGACGTGTGAAGAAGTATATGATATAAACTACGTGGCAAAAATTTCTAAGGCAGGAAGTTTTACAGATTCTGTACACTCAATGAACATTGAAATTAAGTAGGTACGCAGCAATGTACGATACATAATAAATATATACGTAAAACTTGTCTCTCGGTACATAATTTCTAATCGTGATATTTGAAAATCGTTTATAGCCCTTATCTCGGGTCAAAGTCGAACAAATTTTCACCAGCAAGTATTTTGTTTTCTCTCTCAACTCCTGAATACCTATAGAGTAGATACTGCTACAGAAATTTGTTCATTTTGTAGCAACGTGTGAGCTACGCGTTTCCACATCAGCTCTGCGAACGTCGGAATGGCATGTAAGACGAGATTTTGACAAAATCATAGTCAAGATAAGAATTGAATGATATACACCGCGATTAGTCGAATCTTCCGTCTGCCACATCTTTATTTTTGATACAACGTACTACCTTGTGTTATCTCGTATGTGTATAGTATACAGAAGTATTAACGAAATGCTTACACAGGTTGAAAAAGCAATTCCCATATAAACGTCGTATTATGTATGTACACGCACATGATACTTCTGAATAAGAGCGTTTTATCTTTTACTCAGGAATAGTTGTGGACCGAAGTATACTATGCAGAAAGCAGAACGAAAAATAAACTAATAAACCAATCGATGTCGTACAATGAAAATCAATCGGACATAATCGATGAGTATTTCAGCGAGCTTCGAAAAGAAAATATTTTTCGATTTCTTCGGTTGCCGAAAATATGAAATAGTTGACCGGAAATGTCGAAGGTTTCAAATTGCAGAGATTCGACGGTGCTGATTTTTTTCTTCAAATTTTTACGCAAAATTCTACCCCGATCGTGGCGAAAATTTGAAGACCATATGTCGAAGCTGGGACGAGACCGCGTACGTTCTTGAGTTACGGCCATTTCAATTTCGTAAAGATTCCCAATTCATTGCAAAAGCGGTTGGGCCTCCGCGAAAAAGGTTCCATACACGTCGTCTATGAACAATGATTGTGGCATCGCATCATCGTATAGCATCACCGGACTATCTTTTCGAAATAACAATTTCCAAGTCACGGAATCATACTATCGCATCGAGATTACAGACGTCGGGAGCCCGTAACACCCGTTTTCTTTTCTTATAATAGCATTTATAAATCTACGTTCCACATCGCGAAGATCGGATCGCCGACCAGAATCCGTGGCCACAAGATGCAGCACTTCCGTGTTTCCGGCGTTGCTATGTCTGACGCGTCATATATGGCCTGCTTAGGGAAGTGCGAAACCAGAATGTTCGGAGACCATATTGCTTTGAGTTTTAGCGAATGATCAGGGAAATTAACGAAAGGCCGAACAGTAGGTTATAATAATTCATTGAATTGAATTTTATTTAAAAAAAGTATGCGGCGCTAAGGCCTTCCATGGCCACCACCCGACACGTTCGAGGCGTTGGCTTCCGCCCAAACTTTTCTCTTTTTGACAGTAATTTGCAACACATGTCGAACGGCATTTAATAATTCAAAAATCCGAGTTCTTGAGACACTTTGATCGAGCCAGCGCAGCATCTTGTAGCCATGAATTTTGATCGGCGATGTGATCTTCGTGATGTGGAACGTATAAGTAGATTCATAAAATTTCAGATACTTGCAGAGAGGGGTATGCTATTATTGAAGAAAAGTGTCATGGGCTCCCGGTCTATGATCTCAATGCGAAAGTATAACCTCGTGACTTGGAAATTGAAATATGGAAAAGAAACGTAAAAGCTTCGTCCGGGGGAGCAGAATTTCGTGTGAAAGTTTGAAATTTTCAACAAATTTTCAAGAATCAAGAATTTTCAAATAATGAGAATTGTTCGAAAGTGTTGCGATGTTCGTGCTCTTTGCGATTACCGAAAAATCTCCAACTTCCAGACCGTCGTCGCGTCGGTTGGAAAAATCTATGACGAATCAGCGTTGTTCCCGAGGTATAGATGCGGAAGTGAGAGAAATTTCGTTCGAAAATCAAAAGGAGTGAGTGAGGGTTAGCGGACATTTGAAGACTCACGGAAACCTCCGCACGCATATACGCCTGATATCCCCGTGAGTTCAAAGTCCAAATGGTTTTCGACGGTTGATAAACGGGTCGCGACGCGCGACCTTACGACAGTGCAAAGAAAGGCACCGAAGCGTTGGCTAGAAGTGGCTGGGTAATCCGTCCCAAATGACCGCGCCATTATCTGTCTAAGGTCTACGGCCGAGGTATAAGGTGGTAGAATGGATATCTCAAGGAGGGTTAAAGGACTCAGGCGCCATAATGCTTCGAAGGTTAATAGTCATCTGTCTAGACTCCTCCTGTCTCTCCTTTATACACGTATATACATACATTTACCAAAACTAGTGAATTTAACTCTTGAACAAAGGAAAAAAGGGAGAAGAAAACCGTGAAATAGTGCTTCAACTCAGCCGGTATAGAGGAGAGCCATTGAGTTTCTCTACAAGGAAACCAAAAGTTGGTGAAAACTTTGCACCTAGTTACTGACAGATAGAGGTATAGCTGCAGGGAGGGGAATTGTATGAAGTCGTTGCAAGTTCGATAAATATTAAAATAGTATCTGAGTACATCCACCTAGGTCGCTTATAGATACACTGCAGACGGATACATGCAATGGATACGCGCGTTCGCTACACGCGCGGGGGTATTCCAAAAAATTTTCAACGGTCGCTAACCCTGACCACGTCGGGTTTTTTTTTTAATAGATTCTGTACGTTGTTGCCCTGGACTTAGGAAAGGCTCGTAAGAATATTTTCCAAATTTTTCGGAACCCGGAAGTACCGCAATTTTTGTTACTATAAACGACGCGAATTCTCGAATTGCAAAACTGTGCAGTTCACCGCAGATCCGAGCCTTCCGCGTCCCGCTCACGTACGCGCCCTGTGACGAGTCAACCTAGATCTGATTTAGCCTGAAAAACCGTCGGTCACAGCTGTAGTTTTCGGCGAAAGACTTTTCGTTACGCAATTTCGCGAATCGATTATCCACAGAATGTGACCCGCTAGACCTGAATCGCCCTATATATACATATATGTATATCCGAATGTCAAAGTGGAGGCGAGAGCGAAAGACAGAGAGAGAGAGAGAGAGAGAGAGAGAGAAAGAGAGAGACTAGAGAGCTAGCGTAGATACTCTCGGGGGTAGATATTAAAATTTAACAGTATGTCCTCGTTTCAAACTTGCTTTGGGGGTTTTGTGGTGAAACTGGAGAGAGAAGGCGGCACGAGGACGCGGGACATGAGCTGCACCACACCTTGGGATATAATCTTATACTCTTGGTTCTTGACTGTGGCGCGGTCCCATGCACGGTTCGTTTCTTCTCTTGCCTGTTATTGCTAGTTGGCAGAATGCCCTGAGGAGTCTCAAAATAATTCGTTTACGAAACTGTTGAATAGTAAACAAAAAATTACTACACCTGCAGTAGCCATGGAGGTTGCGAGAAAAACCAGTATTATGCTATACGTATATGAATATACATATATATGTTACATATATATATGAGTATATGCATGCATATGCGTACACCAGCGTCTTCTCTGTGGTATGCACAGATACTCGTGTATGTGTGTGTGTGTGTGTATATATGTATACGCATACGCGTCATTTGATTTCACCGAAGTACTCTCAGCGGCGTAGTAGGTACTTTTTCACCTTGCGGTACAAGTAGGTAGGTATAGTTTTTTTTTCTTTTCAACTTGAAATATTTCTTGACGAGAGAAGAAAAAAAAAAAAATACACAAACTAGATAATAGCTACGCAAAATTGTATTGACTATCCGGAGAAAGCACACAGAGAAGTTGTGCGGCGGAGTCGGGCGCTGGTCCTTTTTCTTCGACGTTCCTGAGCCTGAAAATTTGCTATGTACCTACGTTTTTCACGCGGCATCGCGCCGCTGCTCGATTGCCGAATTAACTCTTATACCCTATAATATTCTCATCCCGTTATTCCGGGACCGTCAAATCATTGCATGGATTATTTTGTAACCTTTGAAACACGTGTGCTCTGCAGGTCTAGTACCCAGCTCCAGTTTCGGGTTTCCGAAAATGCGGGTTTCCCGAAAATATCGGGATCTCGAAAGGACTACAGTCGGATTCCCGAAAATTCGGAAACCCGCGCAGCATCAACATTTCTTTCGCCGCGGTGTGATTCTCCGGCACGAGAGCGGCGCAGCGCCACAGCAACGTGCCCCCCTAAAATTGACCTTGCCCTTGAAAATCAAAATCAAATCTTTCTCATTCGAGTCGACCTGAAACGTGCTATTATTCGAGTCAATCTGAATCGTGCTATTATTTGAATCAATCCGAATCGTGCTATTATTCGAATCAATCCGAAACGTGCTAGTATTCGAGTCGACCCGAAATGTGCTAGTATTCGAGTCAACCCGAAACGTGCTATTACTCGAGTCGACCCGAAACGTGCTATTATTCGACTCAATCCGAATCGTGCTTTTATTCGAGTCAATCCGAATCGTGCTATTATTCGAATCAATCCGAAACGTGCTAGTATCCGAGTCGACCCGAATCGTGCTAGTATTCGAGTCAACCCGAAACGTGCTATTACTCGAGTCGACCCGAAACGTGCTATTATTCGACTCAATCCGAATCGTGCTAGTATTCGAGTCGACCCGAATTGTGCTATTACTCGAGTCGACCCGAAACGTGCTATTATTCGACTCAATCCGAATCGTGCTATTATTCGAATCAATCCGAAACGTACTAGTATCCGAGTCGACCCGAATTGTGCTAGTATTCGAGTCAATCCGAATTGTGCTAGTATTCGAGTCAATCCGAATCGTGCTATTATTCGAATCAATCCGAAACGTGCTAGTATCCGAGTCGACCCGAATTGTGCTAGTATTCGAGTCAACCCGAAACGTGCTATTACTCGAGTCGACCCGAAACGTGCTATTATTCGACTCAATCCGAATCGTGCTTTTATTCGAGTCAATCCGAATCGTGCTATTATTCGAATCAATCCGAAACGTGCTAGTATCCGAGTCGACCCGAATCGTGCTAGTATTCGAGTCAACCCGAAACGTGCTATTACTCGAGTCGACCCGAAACGTGCTATTATTCGACTCAATCCGAATCGTGCTAGTATTCGAGTCGACCCGAATTGTGCTATTACTCGAGTCGACCCGAAACGTGCTATTATTCGACTCAATCCGAATCGTGCTATTATTCGAATCAATCCGAAACGTACTAGTATCCGAGTCGACCCGAATTGTGCTAGTATTCGAGTCAATCCGAATTGTGCTAGTATTCGAGTCAATCCGAATCGTGCTATTATTCGAATCAATCCGAAACGTGCTAGTATCCGAGTCGACCCGAAGCGTGCTATTACTCGAGTCGACCCGAAACGTGCTATTATTCGACTCAATCCGAATCGTGCTAGTATTCGAGTCGACCCGAATTGTGCTATTACTCGAGTCGACCCGAAACGTGCTATTATTCGACTCAATCCGAATCGTGCTATTATTCGAATCAATCCGAAACGTGCTAGTATCCGAGTCGACCCGAATTGTGCTAGTATTCGAGTCAATCCGAATTGTGCTAGTATTCGAGTCAATCCGAATCGTGCTATTATTCGAATCAATCCGAAACGTGCTAGTATCCGAGTCGACCCGAAACGTGCTAGTATTCGAGTCAACGTGAAACGTGCTAGTATTCGAGTCAACCTGAAACGTGCTCTTTTTCCCCCGGAATTTGAAACGTGCTTTATTCCACCCGGAATTTGAAACGTGCTTTTATTCGTATCGGGCGTCGAAGGGATGATTCGCGGCTCATGGTCTCGTTGAGAATTTCGTTACTCTTGGTGAGTAGAATATTCAAAGCCAAGAAACAAACTCGAGTTTGAGTTTCAACAAGGTCACGGTCAATTCCGCGGTGGCATGTTGTTGAGGGGCTCGGCCGATCTCGAGTTGAAGAATCACCCGGTGGCACATAATTTTTTATGCTGCAGCCTCTGAAACTCTCTACATATACCTAATGAGGCTCTTAATATTTTTTTTGTCCATGAAATCGGTATCATTCGCAAAAAGAGGCCACATGACATATTTAGTATACACTAGGGAATTCAATTTGCCCGAAAATAGAGCACAGCTGGATATGCATGTACATATGCGTGTGTATATATGGATGTATATACGTGTACAACATTCATTCACAGGTACACGCAATCGCACCGGAAATTGGTTGACCTATACATGATAAGAAAAGAGAGCATAGCTATAGTAGGTATAGCAATACCTTAAACTACACGTACAGTATAGATATAGGTATAAAAAGAACCTAGATGAAAAGAACTGTACAAGAAGTGAAAATCTTGGTGCCGTATATGTGATTCGGTATAAAAGAGAGTCCGGTGCCGTTGGGGCTCCGTTTCTCTGCGCGTCAGCCCTGCAGAGCAGATGTAAAATTCTTCAGATGTTTTGCATCCGAATGCACCAAGGTCCCCCAAGAGATTACCAGAGCCAAAGGTCGTTATACTTTATACCTTCGGTCCTTCGTCGATAAATGTGTATATATACGTGAACGTGCAACACGCAGAACAAAGAATAAAAAAAAAAAAACCTCCAACAACTTCGCAAAATGAAAAGCGTCAAGTCTAATTTCTCGTTTTGTTTTTCCTCTCAAATTACAACATTTTCTAACAATTTATTGAACTCTATATGGACCGCGGTTGATATTTCGAACGAATAACAATGAAATATCATAATATCGACGTCTATCAACGTATATATGGGGTATTCCACGTCTTTGGTTCCAGTTCATTCTTATTTTCATTTATAGGTTCTATGGTACCATAATCTTGGCGGTGCTTGGTTCGAACTCGTGATTTTTGTTATTTTCTCAGACACGAAAATCAATTGCTCTCTCTTATTTATTCGATGAATAAAAAACCACGCGAAACGAGCGCTGAAATTTTCGCCAGACTTCATAGTTTCACCTATAGAAGTACATTCTGTGTAAATTTGAAGGAAATCGGTTAGACCCCCGTTGGTAGCGGATGAACAAAATCGCACATTTCCTCGATTTTTACACGCTTAGAAAATCACGAAATAGCGTGATCGGCAAATATTTGAAAAACGCTCGTTCTTCCGCGTAAAATGCACCTTATGAAGTCACTATTCGGTTCATGCATATATCTGATGAGATACTTGGCGTTGAATATGAGATTTGTTAAATTTTTTCGTGTCTTCGTACCGGTGATATCTTTTGAACCGTATAATATTCCTGCCTGTAACAGCCGGGGCCTGTTTTCATGATGAAAGTAACCGATTTCCGGAAGGGGTTCAAATTCGGTTACCATCGGCAAAAACCGGTCCCGTTACGCGTGGAATAAATACCCCATACGGAGGTTGACAAGCCTTAATTTCGAAAATGGGGAAACGTTTCCATACGGCCGATGTCTTCTTCCTGCGGCGAACTCCGACGCACTTCCGGGACAATCGCGGTGACGGTGTAAATCCGTAATTCGGAATCGGAATTGGAATCAAGCGACGAGATCGAGGGAAAGCTTGAGGCAGCAGGCATTATTTATTAGCCCGTTGAAAGCATTCCTACGTTTTGGAGGGCACGGTTATGGTTATAATGGCTATCCGGATACTTGGATATCGACATCTCACATCAACCTATTAGGCAACGGACTAATTACCGCGGTTCTCAAGCCGACACGTCTTGCGGTCGGTCCTCAGAGATAGAAATAGAACATTGAAAACCAACCAGGTATCTATAGGCACCATACAATAACAGGCACCTGTATACGTACGCGTTCACTCACCTCGGTCTGTAATCATTATAGTTATCACATGATGCATATACCTATATCTAGGTACATAATGTGTAATGTAACTACCTGTGACATAGTCTCTCCGTCGGTTTATAATACCAACCTACACTCTCACTCTCTCTCAATCTTACGGACAAAAGTTACTTATCGTCGAATGACTGCCGTATAATCGTTCGTAATACCTAATATTGTCATTTCGTCAATTGTATAAGATTCCCCGAACAAAAATTTCAGCTCAAGTTTTCAGGTTTTTCCATAGCATAGGCGCACGCTTGTACAATCTTTGAGAAAATGTCACAGCGGAGGTAGGTACACGTACGCATATATAGGTACACAGACTCCTGTGTGTATATGCATACCTATACCTGTGTACAATGCAATTTTGAAAGTGAAAACGGAACTATACGACGAACCAAAACCGAAGGCATCGCTTTTTTCTTCTCTCTCTCTCTCTATCTCTCTCTCTACCTCTCGCTTTACATTTTGGCGTAAGCAAGATTCCAAACATCTGGACCGCATCGTTTCGAATCGTTATGATAATATCCGTCCAAGTTGCGAGTGAGAGAAAAAGGAAAAAAAAACTACTTTCTACCGCATCTCGCACCATAATACGCCTAGATAAACCTAGGAAAGGAGCTAGCGGCTGGTTAATTAAACACATCGCTGGACCCTGGCCACTTGCATACCTGTCTTGTCAGACACGGTAGGTAGGTAGGTAAGTAAGTAAGTAAGTACGTATACGTACGTATGTACGCATATGATGATCCATGAATGAAATGTATGCATGCATGTGTGCTGTGTCACTTAGGCACGCATGTAGGCATACATGGTACAGTACAGTAGTAGGTATATATATACCTATACTATGCCAGGTATGTATGCAGATGTATATACATGTAAAATATTCTCTTCTGTACAGACGGGTGGCAATTATACATGTATATATATATATAGCAACCAACCACAACTCTTCGTATGCTAACGCACGCGCCTGTAGGGATTATGTAAGTCGTGGAACGGTATAGGACACCGCGGTAAAATAAGGCTTGAGGGGATTGCCTGTAACAGAAGGTAGGTTATACCACCATACATGCTACGGTACGAAACACGATTAGAATTACTCGAAACGTAATTGTGGGAACTGTACATAGATACCTACTGCTAATATAACCGCGGAAACGTGAAAACTGTTTCGTTTTTCTTTTTCTTTTCTTTTCTTTTCTTTTTTTAACTTTCTTCTTTATTTTTCATTCCTTCGCATCGGAAGTCCTCCTCTATCCGGCGTATCGACAGAGACAGCGAAAGAGAAATAAATAAAACGAGAAAATCGAATACCGAGACCAGAATTTCTGCTCCATTATATTTAATTGAGTAATGACAATCGCTCGGATGTGGTATAAACGATTTTTCATTTTTTTTTCTCTCCATTCGTCGCCTCCTATAATCCAAGACAACTTCTGCTTGGCCGATACGATGTGTCGCCATCCGAGCAGAGAATTCTGTTTCTCGGGAGGGCCGCGGGGTAGCGAATTTGTTGACACGTATCAACATCGTGATATCGCTCACGAGTAACGGCATATCCATAATGTATCATGTATATACATCTATGTAATATAGATTCTACGCGTCCTAACCACACGCATAATTATTTCGCTAGAAAAAGCTTTAATATATATGAATATATATATAGGTAGTAGTTATGTGCACGCGAGATATAACTCTCTGCGATATGGTGATGGGGTTACGATGTATCAGTGTGTCGGAGCTGGAATATTGTGATGCGAATTTCTAATTTACATCTCGTGGTTACAGGCATACAGGGCGTATCACCCGAAGCGTCGGGGATAGGCGGGGCCTAGTCGATGCGGAGTCACGCCCCTTCGGCCGACAAACGACCAAGGAGTCATTTCGGAGGCGGATATACTAACGAAAAATAGAAGAAATAATTAAAAAAATTAATAAAAAAAAAGATTTCTAATTGGCTGAAGGGACGCGACTCCGGATCGAGTCAGCACCTCCTGTTCCCGAGACTTCAGGCGATACACCCTGTATATCTATAAAATATATGATATACGTACGTGTATGTAGGTATACGTATTACGAGCATAGGGGACGCTATATCCGGAGAAAAATGATAGTTTCACTTTGTTTTTCTTCTTTTTCTTCTTGCCGCCTTTGTCGTCGTTCTGTTTTCGGTCTTACTCTCTATTTTTCAATCACGTAACTAGCCGCGTCACCTATTCAACGATCGGTTTCACGGAGATTCAGTTTTCGTAAGGAATGTATATACATGACGCGTGGGACGTTCCGCGTCTATTATACCTGTATATGGGTATACATACCTACGTATATATATATGTATGCATAACTATATAATATCTGTAAAGAGAGACGCGGAATGAGAAGGAACAGGAAATCATTTAGTATAAGAATCCGAGTTTCGTGCGTCTAAGCTGGTAGGCATGTAGATACGTATGTATGTATGTATGTATGTATGTATGTATGTTAGGTGTCATAACATGTTGGATATATGCGACGCGGGGTGTGGCGCCGATCGCGTGGTTGGATCACGCGGAAGACGACACCACTTTCTATCGATTTCCAAGGTTTAAATCACATAGGTATATAAATGAAATATTTTGAAATCGCGGTGTGAACCGGATTTCTACATATTGTTACCTATACTGTACATCACATCAGACGGCCGGTTGAGAAAAAGGGAATAATTTTTTTTTTACCTGCTACCTCAAAAAACTGTTGTTTGCGGACGAACTATATACAGTTCGCGGGCACACCGAAGAGCCGGGGGACCCCTGGATATTGTTCGATCGAGCTCAGTTCGAGCGAGAATTGTTTTTTGCCAACAAACAACGGTCTTTCGAGGTAGCGAGCGGAAAGAAAATTGGTTTTTTTTCATCTGAAACGGTCTGATACGTATAGCAAAAGTGTATGTATAGAAAAATTAATTGGAGAGATAAAAAACAAAAGACCGGTACAAAAGCAATAACTCGACGAATTGGAAACGCACGGTGCGGTCGGGTCATTCGAATTATCAGCGCAGATATAGTGCGCGGGTTGAGGAATATTGTTCTTTTGTAAGACACCTAGCTCGAAAACGTTGATTTTCGAATCATGTTCAGCGTGCGTGAGGTACCGTTTTTCAGCACCAGCGCGGCTCAATCGCTTTCCGCGTCAGTGCGAAAAATTATTTTCATCGACGCAAATAACACATGAGTTCTATTCGGTTCGTTTGCTTCGCAGATCAAACTCCCCTTGGCCGGCGGAATTGCAAAAAATATGGTGAGCGACGAGCGAGTGCTGATAGACGATTTAATTCTGGCTCGTGTAAGTGTAAGGTCATCGGGACTCGCCTCGGCTCGTTGTGCTAACCTCGCACTCGCAGGAAATCGCCCACTTTCCGCACTTGTGACACGTGGTATATACCGTTTCATTATAGTACCCGAAACGCACCGCGTGTATGTGTATACACCTTCGCCAACGAGTTGGGTGTAAATGCGATAAAATTTGCATCGTATAGGTATATATCCTGAGACCACAGACCATACAGCTATCTGGAGTTGATAAATTTGACTGTGCCCCCATGTATATATGTATACTATGTATATAGGTTATACCTATATTCTGTAAACTGCGAGCTGCTACCATCGTATACCTATATACATAACCTACAATACCTACATTTTTCGCGGCTACAAAACGAAGGGCTCTAAATTGTAGATGTATAGCCGTAATTCTATTCGTCGAGTCAATTAACAAACAAACGGCCACACAAACACACACACAGACAGTAGTTCACTTTACAATTTCACGCTGCTTCTATTTCAACGATTCAATGATTCTTTGATACGTTTCACGCTGCCATGCATGCATGTGAGACATTCCACAAATAGTGAGTGGCATGGGTTTCCGGCCTCAAAATTGAGATTTCTAATTTTCGTTCATATTTTGTTGAACACGCTGGAATGAACAAACTGTGAAAATTTCACACCCTTTTGCCACGTAAGTAACAGAGAAACGCCTATTTTTTGCGTTTGCCTAATTTCTTTCGTTCTAAAAAGTTTCCGTCTTACTGAAAGATAGAAGGATACACCGTTAATACTATCTTCCATCGGATATTGTCTGAATTTTTCGAAACAAATGTTTTCCAAATTTTGTCATTCGATTTTTCACTGTGAAAAATGTGTTTGATGGTAAAAAAAAAATTGGAAATTCACCGCGTTCCTTGAATTATTATTATTATTTTTTTTTTTTTTTCAGAAGCTCAGACGATTTCACGTAAAATCCATGCGTGAAAAATGCCCGGTGACTGAGGGTTTGGCGAAAAAAACAAAAAAAACTAAAAAAAGCAACATAGTCAGTTTATCGAAATTTCACGCGAACGCTTTTGACTCCGTCAAGTTTTTTGTTCATCTACTCGTGCGATTGTCACTTACAATTGGTGAACAAAACAAAAGTATAGATCCACTCACGGGAGCTAAAGCGTTCGCATGAAATTTCAATAATAATTGAAAATATTGCGTGTTTTTTGTTTTTTTCGTCAAGCCCGCAGTGACCGTATTTTTTTCACGCATGGATTTTACGTAAAATCGTCTCAGCTTCTCGAATAAAAGAAAAAAAAAAAAGGTCAACAAATTTTTCGGAAACTCGGTCATTTTTCATTTTTTGACTCTTAAAACTCGTTTTTCGCGGTGAAAAAATCGAATTAAAAATATTTCTTTCGAAAAATTCGGACAATTTTCGATGGAAAAATAGTATTACCGGTCTTTTTGTCTATTTTTCAGTCAGACGGAAACTTTGAAAACGAAAGAAATTAGGCAAACGCGAAAATAGGCGTTTCTCTGTTACTTACGTGGCAAGAGGTCTGAAATTTTCACAGTTCGTTCATCACTCCGGTGTGTCGAACAAAATAATAAACAAAAATTTGGAATCTCAATTTTGATGCCCAAAACCCACGCCACTATTTTTGGAATGTCTCATACGCGTACATATAGGTATACGCACGTATATAGGTATATGTAGAACAACTCGCGATCCGTAATCACCAGCTAATTGTTTACTAATTATCAATTGAACTCTGTATCTACCGTATCTATCAATTAACGGTATAATTGACATCAATTCGTCGATATACTCGAGTACATGCGCGTTCTTCACATTACACGAGTTATATATACTATACGCTTAAATACATAAAAACACGGTCATGATGTATATGTATATATAGTTATGATTTTCTAGTTTTTGTTTTTTATTTATTTATTTATTTATTTATTTATTTTTTACCTCGAATCTCTTTCGTGCGCGTAAGGCACGCGGCTTCATTGATTACCACTTATATAGGTATAACTATACACCTTATAGGTACCTATACCATTGAGAATACTGAGATGTCACTGTAGAGACTTTATACTCGTTAACTTTTTACGTATAGTATAGCGGGCGATAAGAGTGCGCCACTGGGCGATATTCCCTTACTACCAGATATATGATATTTGCAGCTAACCTGAGTTTCCGTATGTCATTCAAAAGAGTCTGTATACGCTCTGCTGAAAATAATATGTTTGAGCAACGCGAGAATTTACGATGCCGAGGATGGATTTGTCATAATTTCTGTGACACGCTAAAATATTCAATCATCTACTTGTAAACTCAATGCAGTCAATGTTTATTCCGATATTGACCAGTCGTTCGAATATTAGGTACATGTCGCAGAACGAAACATGCCAGGAAACTGTCTCATACGTGATTCCAACAGATGTGCCACGAAATTTCGGCGCTAAAAATTCATTTCATGAAAGTTATGACCGCTGTGTGCGAGAGTGACCAGATGTAATCGATTATTGTTATTATCATTATTTTAAATAAATAGATCATCAAATATAGGAACATGACGAAATAATAATAACAATAACAATATAATAATAAATCCGGATGTTGTTTTTTTTTCTTACTGCGACGAATTACGTTCCACAGTCCGGTTTCAGTGCTTCAAATTCCAAAAGATAAGACAGAATGAAAAATGAGAATGAGTAAATCAGTGGAATATTTTTCGGCCTCGGGCCTTTGTGTAATGTGACATCGGTGATGAATGTGGATTGATTACCACTACCCGCGCTCTTACACGTTACAGGGTGTACAAGAGTGCGCAAATTTTATAGTGTGTGATTTTTTTCGTCAATGCACCTAAAATGTACCTATACGATTGAAAAATTTCTTTTATCTTGAATTCCGTAGCCGTAACTTTGAAGTATATATTAATAAACTATGTGCGGCAATCCAAAATCGAGTTGATCAAATGAATTACAGACCACAATAGAAAAAGTGCGCACTCTTCGAGCACCTTACCCAGTATAGGATACCTATACCACCCAGGTATGTAACGTATGTATATAACTTACTGTGGTTGATTCGCGGACGGTTTTGTCACTATTCTTTTCTAGTTGGGCAATATCAGACAATTCATTTTGACCACCACTGAACGCTGACGGCAGCGCCGGTCAAGTGCCAGCGAATGGAAGTAACTCCACGATCTTCCGCCGTCTAGTGTCCGATCTCCGAGTCTCCGGTGACATTTTAATACCGATACCTAACCTCGTAATCTATGTCGTAGCTGTATCTTCCCATACAACGAGTATTTATTATCCATTGAGCAACAATTTTCTCAACGATTATCACTTTCGAATGACAACTTTCAATTTGCCGAAATAGATTGCGAGGTTAGGTATCGGTATTGAACTGTCGTCGGAGACTCGGAGATCGGACACTAGACAGCGGAAGATCGTGGAGTTACTTCCATTCGTTGGCACTTAACACGCGGCGCTGCCGTCGGCGTTCAGTGGTGGTCAAAATAAATTGTCTGATATTGCCCAACCAGAAAAGAATCGGGACGAAACCGTCCGCGAATCAACCGCAGTCAGTATACATACTGGCGATGAAATTGGAAATAATGTTTATCATACCTGCGCCTGCAAAGTGTTTTTCAGTCTCTATACATATAGTACCTATACCTAACTAATTCCATTTCCATACAAGGTGATTCAGGACCCACAGATAAGATTTAAGGATCAGATTCCTCGTCAAATTCTTTTCGAAAACATCGTGCGATCTATGGTTGTCGAGTTATTAATTTTCGAAGTTGACCGATCAGCAGGCGTTCGCCAGCTCCGCGTATAGTGGCGGATCTAGCGTGCGCACTGACATAGACCGGGTGGCACATAAATCGATTGGATTAAAATTTTCAATTTATCCTGGACATTCAATTATACAAAATTATTTGGGTCGTCGGCCGTCTAGTTTCGGGCAGCCATCTCAGGGAGCCGCGACGACCAGCTGGACCGCGAAAACTAGAGCGCGCTGGTCCCGGACGACGGGAAACGTCGTTCCCGGGATTGCTGCCCGAAATTAAAGGGCTGTCGACCCCAATAATTTCGTATAATTGAATGTAGTAAATAGATGGTGAATTATATCTCAATCGATTTATGTGCCGCATGTCTATGTCAGTGCCCACGCTAGATCCGGCACTAGGTATATCCGGAGCAGGCGAACTCCCGCTGATTGGTCATTTTCGAAAATGAATAACTCGAGAACCATAGATCCCACGAAGTTTTCGAAAAGGGAATTCATTCTCAGAATTTTCCGAGGAATCTGATCCTGAAATCTTTTCCGTGGGTTTTGAATCACCCTGTATACATATAGTTATAACGCACGTATGGTACTACCGGTTGGTACCTGCGACTACGCATATTCGACTGTTGGTGGGGATAAAAGAAAGAAAGAAAAAAATAAATACATAAAATTATTCGCATTGCACTCTAACTAAGTTGAATATTCGATTTGTCGATTCAGATGCAACGTGTAGGACTCCGTGTAGGTATTAGGGGTCCTCCAGGGTGCGACGTTGTCAAATTTTAGGCCCACATATATATAGAAGTAGAAATTCAAAAATTGTCTAGTATACTATAATACTACTACTAATACCTAATGTTCCGAAACGGCGCTCGGGGTAAACTTCGAGCCAATATTAAATCGATCGGAATAAATGGTTTCAATTTAAGCAAAACAAAAATAAATGAATAAACAAAATAAGAATTGTAACCGATTCATGAATTTCAGCTACGGGCTATCGGACTCGCGGACCACTTCGTGAAAAATGACTGGGAAATCAATGTGAAAATCGCTTGAAATCGTGGGATCGGTGAATTGTTTGCATCAAAATCACAAAAAACGAATTACGGTTGACTTACGTAAAAATAGTTGGAAAATATGTATTGAAATTTTGAAATGGCATGTATACATGTACGATCGCTCGAACTCGCTTGAAATCGTTTAAAATCATTTGCAATAGTAATCGCATGAAAATTGTGTGGAATACCGTTTTTATTTTCACAATGAATTTCGCGGAATATATACGTAGGTACACGAAATTTGTCAATCTTGCTTTCCTTTCGTCTTCGTATGCGTGCGCAGTATATGTGATATGTGATATATAGCGTATAGTATATAATAATAATATTCTTACCTCACGAGGCTGAAGTTGTGGCCAATTACGGGGTTCCTCCATTTTGGAACGGCGTATCACTATTTACATCGTGTTAATTCATTGCCTTTTCTGTTAATATATGATAATATATGTACAAGAAACTTCACTCATTTGTTACTATACGCTGTCAATATCCAACAACACACACGTTGTTCCGCGCTCGTATCATTATTCGCCGTTTCTTTTTTTATCCTTGAAATCTGAAACAAGCAGAGAAACAAAAACAATGAAATACAAAATACGTTAGAATGAGATCAATCGTTGATCAATTTCGCGCCGTATATTAGTTTAAGTATTAAACTCTCTACTATGATGAGTATCTGCTAATCCTGCATCGGCGGATACGAGGTCCCCTCTCCTCCGTGGCATGCATTGAAATTGGTACAACGAACAATTGTGTATGGATAGAGTTTTGTTTCACACAGTATATATACCTTAACAAACCAACAAACGAACAAACGAACAAACAAAACAAAACAAAACAAAACAAAATGATGATAAATATTGAACAAGGCTACCCACCGTTTTGAAAACTGAAAATTCATTTGAACATCTTCCATTGGCGAGGACATGCATAGTAATACCGACCGTGGTACGGAAAGGGGAATCCAAACCATTTCAGGACAGAGTGAACGATTGAATTTTCGCTCCAACATCAGGTTTATCATCGAGTTCTGTTCGCGCCATGACCGAGTTTCACACGGATTTCTTAATACTTGGGTTTGTGTACCACGGCCGGTGCTGCTACATATCAGCTATAAAAGGGCAGCTGCTTTACTCGATTTTGACGAGGAAAATTATCTTGTCGAATGTCTCGGAAACGGTGATTCCAGATTGATCGCCCGGGTTATGGATCCGTCGGTGAAAAATTACGAAAATCCAAAATTTTGATTTATTATAATAACTATTTATAATAATTTTGATGTCGAGTATATATGGAACCTTCCTTGGAGCATAACGAATTGCGGGCCCCGGCGTGAGTTGAACATGTGGATATATGGCTGGAATGAATAATTTCATCTATCCAACGGTAGCTCTCACTGACGCACGCTAACGCAAACGCCTCAGCCGCAAAACAATTTCGTTTTTCACTAAAGTATCAGCCGAAGATACGGTTGTGCACTACCAAGTGAAATCACGATTGTTTCAATACAACTCCGATGAGAATTAGTTGTACGAAAAAAGGTCCAGGTCCGCGATTCTGATCGACAAACGCATGGAACGCGATAATGTAACCGCGCAGTTACCGATTTTTTCACGCTCGCTCCGCCATCGTCGGCGTCGCCCTGCCGTGTCTGGGGACGCGGGATGCGCAGGAGTCCTCAAGGTTCGATAAAACGGTGTTTTTCTTTTCTCAATTCACTTGCGATTCTTCCGGCGTAAAATTTATTGCACGTATTATAGGTATATATATATAATTGTGACAATTTTGTTATCAGCATGTACATATTATAGCCTGTGGACTCTATGGAAAGCGTTCGCTACATCATGGTATCGGTGCAAAAAACTAGCTGTTATCACCTATCACGGTCGGCCCGTTCCTCTTGGAGCTATCGCTTGCTCCTCGTCAGCTAATTATAAAGCGATGATGATAATGAAGAGAATAAAATATGTCCTATTTAGAAATTCCCATTGCACATAATACAGCGTTGTACCTATATACCGGACAGCGAAATGAACGCGGGCGATATTATCGCAGAAGCTTACAACTTCGTGCGCCACATAGGTATATCTGTGCTTTGATGGCAGCCTTGCAAAATTATACCTATGTGGATATCCACGAGTAGGTACTGCGACTACTTCTACGACTACTTCTACGGTTTCGTCCCAATTGTGTTCTGGTTGGGCAATATCAGACAATTCTATTTTGACCACCACTGAACGCCGACGGCAGCGCCGCTTATGTGCCAGTGAATGGAAGTAACTGGACGATCTTCTGCTGTCTAGTATCCGATCTCCGAGTCTCCGACGACATTTTAATACCGATACCTAACCTCGTAATCAATTTCGTAGCTGTATTTTCCTATGCAACGAGTATTTATTATTCATTGAGCAACAATTTTCTCAACGATTATCACTTTCGAATGACAACTTTCAATTTGCCGAAATAAATTACGAGGTTAGCTATCGGTATTAAAATGTCATCGGAGACTCGGAGATCGGACACTAGACAACGGAAGATCGTGCAGTTACTTCCATTCACTGGCACTTAACCCGCGGCGCTGCCGTCAGCGTTCAGTGGTGGTCAAAATAAATTGTCTGATATTATCCAACCGGAAAACAATTGGGACGAAACCGACCGCGAATCAACCGCAGTAAGTAAGTATACATACAATTTTCACTTTGGCCAATTGAAGTTAATCCAACTTTTCTGAATAGCCGGCTTTTACACACCGGCTTGTATACGAGTATAATAGTACCTATATAGATACTCAGTCGCCTATACGTGTAGGTATTATACATTTCCATATCAGAATTTGTCAACTATACTACAGTCAAATAAATTTCAATATTCTATCGAGTTAAGATGTACGGAACAATACCGCATCGCGGTTAATTCTCATTTCCCTGGTTCTCCTCCGTCACCGTTTCAATTCAATTTTCAATTTCGATTCGTACGGGACGGTTCAGGTCGAGCGGTACAATTTTGTGGCTAGATTCGTGGAGGAATTATGAAACAAAAAGTCCTGCGCCAAAAATTCCTGTGACCGTATCGGTTTTCAAGCTACGTAGGATCTAGGTTCACCGATCGCAGGCCTTGTATACGCGCGTGATCGAGGCACGGCAGGCTTGGGGATCTGCGAGTAAACAAAATCTCTGCATATATTGACAGGCGAGCGTTGTGATTGGTAAGCTTGCACGAATATGCTGTAACTCGGAGTCTGGAAATTTTCGGCAGAGGATCGTTCCTTTCCGAATTTCTCCAATAATGTCTACATGACTTTTGGTTAACGGTCCTACACAGGTATACACATATTTAAACATGATTACGTAACTATACTACGTATGTGAATCATATAGCTGTGTTTACTACCGTACGTACCTAATTATGCAAATTTTTCTCACACTGTACGCGGTGTGCGCGCGCGCCCGTAAGTAAAGAATTTATGTAGATAATTAATTTAATTTAATTCAATCTAGAACGTATCGGATCTGTAACGGAGCGAAGAAACTGTCATATTTATACGTCATGCCAACTGTTTTAAGAATATATCTTATCGCAACGACATCCCCCCCGCCACCGCGCCATTGCCGTTGCACGACTAATTTAATTATCATTACGGCGTACGTATTTATGAGACAGACGCCGGGGCTCGGTTTCGCGCCACTCGACAACCGCATCAAAACGTCAGAGAATTTCTTCATCTCACGGAAGAGCTCACAAAAAACAAGGTACATACCTATAATGAAGGTAAAGAGAGTAAGAGAGCGACCGAACGAGATAACGAAGGCATGTCTATGTCTGTAACGCCTAGTTATAATTATTATTGCGGATATGATTGAGGTTTGAAGAAAAAGTTTCAGCCAATTATTATCCATTGTAGGTTAATAATTGATAAAATAATCATATACAGCAAAAGAGATGTATAAACAGTAGAAGAAGAACAAAGACGCGAAACTATTTTCAATGTTAGTATACCGGGTGGCTCATGTTAATCGCCCCAGGCCGATATCTCCGAAGCCAAGTGAGATAGAAAACAACTCTTCGAATACAAAAAGTTTTTGGTTCAGAGGGGGGAAAAAAACATGCCGGTATCAGTTTCCTTGCGAGCGCAGCCGCCGAGATCAGGTGAAGGTCAACTCGGTTTTTTTCAACGGAATCGTACGTTTTGTCTTGCCGGAATCTGCAGAATGAGCATCAAATTCTACGTAAAAAAAAAGTACTAGCGCACATACAATATGGGCTAAAAAATTCATAGGCGATGAGATACGGATAGGTTAAAATAGTGGGAGAACATATTTTTTTCATGATTTTTTTTTGATTTGCCTTCTTCCAGTTTTTCGCCGTTTCGTTTCAATCTTTTTCAACGATAATTTATCGAAAATAACTATTATTATTCATTATTGATTATTGTTAACGATCGTTGTTATTCATTGTTGTTTGAAGTTTAGATCAAGTCACTTCCGATTTTGTTCCGTGTTCAAATGTGCGCCTCCGTTAGCATCTATATGCATAATTGCAACCGTCCGCGGCGCGTCGCTGAAAAGGAGCGATTGTCTGTCGAAGAACTTCGGACGGCGTAGCTCCTCGCACGACTGGAGATCCGCTGCTTGAAATCGTCATTGGGCGATTAAAATCGGCCACCCTGTATATAAATTGTATTTTTTGGTCATGAATGGCTCAGATTTGTAATTTTCGAGGTATTGATATTTGTTGTATCCTATCGAACTTTGCCGTAAAACGGAAAACGCAAAACGGTATTCGTACCGCGGTGTTCCGGTATTCTGATTTACGTGCATTTCATTGTTATAGGTTCTTTTTGTTCACGTTTTTGATTCTTCTATTAGCGTCTGAATTCATCGCGGTATACTGACCGAATCCATCAGGTATGGCACTGTGTATATATTCATATGCATACCTACGTTAATGTTGTGTATTAAAATATTTTCTACGGTACATACGTACACTTGCCCCACAAACTCATAGGTAGTACCTATGTACGTGAACCGATTGTCAATAACATTTTATACCGTTTTCTACCTCACCGCAGTAGGACAATGTACGTACAGGCTAAGTCTAATCGAACTTCGATCAGAGACCATCGGAGTCGCGGCGGGCAACCTAACCCAGCTAACATAGCGAATATTCATTTTTCATGGAAACCGATCGATATTTCAAAAAAGTGAAATACTTAGCCAGTTTCTGCCATCGTACTCGATGAATTCTGAAAGTTTTATCGAAATCGATCGGGTCGTTTGCCAAAATTTATGATTCTCGTTTTCGAAACGGTACCTGTATATTCAAGATATAGTCCAGGACAATTCCAAATCAAATTAGTCTCAATAGTGGCAAGCAATAAGGAAAAATGTGCCACGAAGTGAAAAAAAAGGTAGCCTCCGATATCCAACAGAAGCGCATCTTTTCGCTGAACGTAAATAGAGATTTTGACAAAGTGGTTAAAATCTCAACGACTTTTCAAAAACTATATATTTATTTTACAGCGCAGCAATTGTACTCGTGTTAATGATGACTTATAAATCCATCCAAATACATAATACGACCGACATGACTCATCCGTTATCACTTACATTGCAAACCTGGTTCTTATACGTAAGACGATACAAAACTATTTCACTTTAACCTAATATTTCGGCTTGAAGATAATATTTTTATTCATCGCCATGGTTATCTGGACGTAATATTAGATAAAAGAACATAGAATAGTATGTACGCGAAATATTCTCCAACGACCGAAGTACACTAAAGTTTCTGTTAACGAACATCTCTCTGCTTGGACTAGTTCAACTGTCTTTGGTAAAATTTTGTTTTTTGGAAAACCATTCTGATAGCAGTCCACTTTTCCACTTCTCCACTTGCTTAGCTAAATCTGGATGCAACAACGTCTCGAGTACCGTCATGTCATCGCAATTTTTCGGCACCTTCGATTGAGCCTTGTGCGACTCGAGTTGCTTGTAAATCTCGTTTCTTCAGCGCTGCTTGTGAATGTGTATTGGCTTCTGATAACAGAGAATCAGCGCGTTGTTTCTTCATGCCTTGCTCTTTCTCTGCTACTCTAAATATCACTTCGAGCTCTTCAATGCTCTGCTTTGTCGCTTCCATCGTTTTCAGATGGGTTTATTTTTTCAACTTTTTGGTCCCATCACAAATTACCAATCGGGCATTCAACGGCCTTTCGGACAATGCTGCTTCATCTAGTGACACAATCTTTTTCGACCTGGAGAAACCTTGCTCTACGCCAGCGCCGCCATGGGATAGAGTCAAGCATGCTTCAACAACTTTGGTCATCATTAGATACTTGCTGATATTGCTCTAATTTATCATACTGAAGATATTCTTCTGCCGATAGTGATCAGTACGGCCATGTTCAAGTTCAGGTAAAACCTTCTAATTGCAGGAGTTTCCGTTCGTCTAAGACCGCGATTGATAAAATGTCTTCAAGCAATGGTGATGCCTCTGATACTTTCACGATCTGTGAGTAGCTTATTTTTCGATTTATACTCTACTGGTTGTAGACGTCGGCACGAGTGGATGAGGTTTGAATGTGGATACGGTTCGAGCGAGCATTTTTTCCGCATATGCAATGCAGCTTCTTTGCAGTGACTCTGAGCTTGTAATAAGAAGTGCTGTCTCTTCTTTTCACCAAATTCTTTATTGTTCAGACATTCTAGGACCGCTTTAACAACTACCACAGATTACATTCGACATGAATTGGTATCTACGAATCATAAATGCCCTTTCATATTATTTTGTTTGTAATCTTTCGAAGTTTCGGCTGTATACCAGACTCGTCCATCGAGTGTTGGGATGACATTTTGAAGTTCATCAAACAATACGCGTAACAAAGGTTTCTCTTTTTGGAAGTGAAAATTGTGTAAAAATTGCAGCACTATCGATAACGAAATTCAATTATGCTTTCATATTTTTTTAGCCTAAACATTTGCATATCGCTAGGTACTTTTGCAATCTTTTTCGTTTTGGATGAACCGTAGAAAATAGCTAATGATTCCTTGCCATTGTTCCAAAACGCGACGTGCGCTTGGTTCCAGTGTCAACCGTCTAGCCGACACGTCTTCGGAGGACGGTTCTTCGAGGCTCGAGGCTTTCCTCACTTTGACATTTTCCAAAATCATCCCATCGAGAAGGCCGTCAGACAAAAAAAAAATAATAAACTCGCAAGATGAGATCACTGACTTCCTTACCAAGAGAATTTTCTTAAAATATGGAACTGAGGCCTTAGGCTTGTGAAACTTCTTTCTTATAACGCTTTTCTTATATCCCCGATGTATATATACATAAAATTTTGCTAGTATAATTCGATCATTAAGCATTCGTGTCTCTCATTGTATTATTCTTTCCAGATGTATTTCTATTGCAGATGAAAAATTTGTACAGTATTGAACTATTGGTAATAGTATTTGAATGTGATGCGTATAATAAACTGAAATTTCATTTCCTCTTCTAATACCTGCTGCACGCGTAATCAATTACGGATTACATTTTTCGTTGATTAAAAATTCACGTTTCATGCACTACCTGTTATTTCGAGAGAAGAAAAAAGGTACGGAACAGAAACGGTGAAAGATTTGACAAAGAAGAAGAAGAAAAAAAAGCAGAAATATTTGCAATAGAAGAAAACGCCCCGCCGCGCCGGAGCTTCGAACACCGCGTACCTACCTCTACCTGTACGCGTTCACAATTGTGCAGAGGAAAATTCCACACCGTTTTATCTATGATCTAGAATTCAACTTATCGTTAGATATAGGTGAGTATAGGTGGATTATATTCATAGGAGCTTTGACACGATTCCGTTACAAGTATATACCTCTGTCAGCATATGATATATATATATATATATGCTCTACCACGCGTTATTGTACATACATATGTATAGCATACGAATATTGAGACTGCTATTTTTTTTCTTCAACCTTTTCGCTATTCGCAATCTTCGAGAACAGTTCGTTTTTCTTAAATATCCACGAGCACTTAATCAGCAAATTCGCCACTGCTGCGGTATTATTCGACCTAGGACCGAAGACATCGTTGAAAATTTTGCAAACTTGGGTAAGTATGTATTTAGAAAAATTGCAAATTATCTATTTATGCCTGCAGGTTGGTCTAAGCGTGCACTTTGGAATGGAAACGTGTTTGAAATTCTTAGCATATTACCTGATCGAGTGTCTAGCTGGAGGGGCTAATGAGAAGCTAGATATTATATGATATACACGATCTAAAGTTTACGAGAAGAAGGAAAAACAATATCGATAGTCTTTCTTTCGAGTTATATTCAAACTTTCGCGTGTATTTTGGGTAACGTTCGTTGAACGGCTGCTCAATTCCTGTAATACGGCTAGTAAAGTGATGACCAATTCGTTGTTGAACAAGATGAAAAATAGTTTTAACCCCGAGCGAGTCATTTTCACCGACGAGATGCGAAAGTAAGAAAAATTATAGATACGTCGTCGCATCGAAGAGATGAGAATTACACGTTTCGTTGTCGGCTATTATTGGATTGTTTTCTTCGGCTGCAGATGAAATAACAGAGAGAATATATTATATACTCAACTAGGTATTATGTATTTTCCTTTAGGAGTTTCCAAATGTTATTGTGAAAAAAGCACAATGTGTTTTAACTGAAAACTATTATTTTTCATAGTATATAGGTATATATGTATATAACAATGAATAATAGTTCGACGGTTGATTATATAACACATATCATATACTAAGCATCTGTATAAACAATTGCTCGTATCTTTCGATCGACTGAACATTAATATTTGTTCATCACTTCGTTCGTTTTTATTAGAAAATGTAAACGCGGGAAGAAGAGAAAAAAAAAAAAAAACAAGCCTACCAAGAATTTTCAATGAAATTATTGATTTTCTATACATGGAATAGGTGAAAAACAAGATCGACGATAAAATTGTTTTCCCTTCAGGTGCCCTTCATTCATTGCAATTGCTTACGAGGCTGAAGCAAGTCGAGGCCGGAATAAGCGGCCGGACGTGCCGTCATCGATGAAAATGAGGCAAGGAAGCCCAAAAATCGAAAAAACTGATGAATATTATACAAAGCTAATACGTTTTATGGAATTATAGGTATAGGTATAGGAAATTTGTACCGCGTCGTCCCATTTAAAAGAAGTTTAGCACATTTGGCCGTTAACCACCGGCCGCTAGCTTCAGCATCGTCAATTACCGCAACGCTATGCAGGAAACTCTATCTCTGCGGTATTTTACTTCTCAAATGATAATAATGATGATTATACTACAAATAATAATAGTAATAAAGTGTCGTGCGTTGACGGAATATTACACATATGTAGCTCGCGGTTGAACAGTTTTATTTTTTTTTTTAAGAATAACGTGTACGCGTACATTATTTATAAATGTCAGGCCAGATGTTTTTTTTTTCTTTTTTTTTTTATTCTTTTTTTTTTCTTTTTACAGGCAATATTTTCTCTAAATAGGATCGCTCGAGGAGAGGCCACTGGATTCGCCCAGCTAACCTAGCTAACATAGAGAATATTTATTTTCCATCAAATACGATCGATTTTTTGAAGAAGCGAAGTACTTAACCACTTTTTGCCATCATACTCGATGAATTCTCGAAGTTTCGTCGAAATCGATCGAGGCGTTTGCCAAAATTTACAATTCTCGTTTCTGAAACGGTTTCCGTACATTCAAGATACATGTAATCCTCATTGTTAGACATGGTAGAACATTGTTACCTATTGTAGAAATGCCGTGAGTCTTTAAGGTGACATTAAAGACATATTCACCAGACACAAAGACCGATTGTTGCTGGTTCTTAGAAGCATTGTTATCACTACGGAAACGCGATTCGTCGCCACTCCAACACCACACAACCGATCGAAACGAAACTTCAAAGATTAGATGCAGAATTTTGGCAGAAAGTGGCTAAATATTTCATTTTGCTGAAATTCCAAGAGAATTCAAAGTTTTTCGGGGTTCTCTGAAAGTTAGGTTAGGTTCGTTTATAGGTTAGATTGGAAAAATTTTAATTCTCGATAGAAGATTCAATATTTCTCAAAAATAAAATACTCAGCCGCTTCTTGCCAAAATACTGCATCCACTCCCCAAAGTTTCATTCCGATCGGTTGTTTGGTGTAGGTTTGGCAACGAATTCCATTTCCGAAGTGATAACAATGTTTCTTAAGAATGAGTAACAATGGGTCTGAATATGTCTTTAATAGCACCTTAAGGGAAATTTGGACTCGCTACGTTAAATGTGCAGAAACGGTTTCGAAAACGGGAATCGTAGATTTGAGCCCGATTTACAATAGCCGTATCCGTATCCGTATCCGTATCCGTATCCGTATCCGTAACACGAATACAAAACACAGACAGAATATCAGTGTCCGGCTTCGCGCATGTGGAGATGTGGTGGTGTCCGTGTTACGGATACGGATACGGATACGGATACGGCTATTGTAAATCGGGCTTTACGCAGCCGACTGGATCGATTCTGATGGAACTTGGAGAATTCGTTGATTATATGACGGCAGAAAGTGGCCAAATGTTTCACTTTTTCAATACATCGCTCGGATTTGATGCAAAACAAATATTCCCGATATTAGCTAGGTTAGATTGCCAGCGGTGACTCCGAATGCCCCTTAATAGCATCTTGAGCGTGAATTATGTCTGCGAAGAATATCGAATATTCATCAAATTACTGGCACTAACTATAATAAATATGTGCAGCATGATAAGCAGAGCATGTAATAACAGACCCAGAACAAGAAAGTGTTCTCTAAACTTCAATTGTCCCGCATGAAAAACCATCCTGAACCGCGCGTATTACATTGTTATACCATAAATGATAATAACAATACGAATAATTGATTTTTTAATTCATTCGGAGTATTTCCGCAATTAGTCGACTGACGAATTAATACTTTCGATCCCATGAAATTGCCTCTTCAAATATTCAACTATACATAATATACTATACCTATAAATAAATACATAATATTATACACCAATCGCAGCTAACAAAAGTCACAGCTGCAGCCGATTGAAATATTAAACATTTTTTTCCTTGTTTCTCTCTCTCTTCTTTCCGTACATTAACTCAATTGTATTATACGTATGGGTAGGTATTCCCCTCCGGATAGCAGATTTACCTATATTATATATACGAGTGTATAAGTTTATCCGTTTTCTTACGAAATCTTTCTTCTCTTTCTCAATCCAGTTTTTCATACTGGAAAAATTATTATAAATAAATAAATTGGTTATATCTCGCGCGATGACGAATCGTTTAAGCTGTACCTCACGCTCGCGCGATTGATTGTCCACAGGGCTTACTATCGGAGAGCTAGACTTATGATAGGGCGGGGGGAGGGGGGCTCGATCACTATAGGCAATATAATAAAATTCGGTTTTCTTTTTCTGTCCTCACTTTTCTGTCTCTCTGTCCCTCTTAAACGGCGGTTGCATGATTATCTTCGGAGGCAATTAAGGGTATATAGGAATCGCTATGTTAAATGTACAGAAACCGCTTCGAAAACGAGAATCGTAAAATTGGGCAAACGACATGATCGATTTTTATAAAACTTCGAGAATTCATTGAGTACGATGGCAGAAAGTGACTAAATATTTCACTTCATGAAGACATCGCTTGGATTCCATGGAAAATAAATGTTTCCTGTGTTAGCTAGGTTAGATTGCCAGCGGCGACTCCAATGGCCTCTTAAGACCGGGCACCTAGCCTGTGTTTAACTGCTGATCCTGACTGTACGTACGTGGCGGTCGATTCGTCCTATTAGTGTTTGAAGGAATGAATGAATACTTTGCGGGCGACGCGACGTGGATGATGTGTGTCGGTGGTGACTTTTAAGTCATCCTGTTCAGTGTTTCATTTTTTACTTAGTTACCTACTTCTTCTTTGTTTTCTCTTCAAGTGTGTTTACGTTTCCTCTGCACTTGCAATTTTTTTTTTCTCTTCATACATCTCTCTTTCTCTCTCTCTCTCTCACACGCTCGTCCTTTCACGTGTAATAGACTGCATCGATAATACCGACCCGGAAGAGTAGAAAGAATATGCCTTTGGATTCTTGTTGCTATTACTATATTATTGTACCTTCATCAATAATCGATCGGATCTACCACCTAATACATACGGATATATGTGTTATACTACGACACACCAACCGGGGTAGTACGTTATTGCTGTGACAATTTACCACGTGTCGCGCGACATGGTCTAGCAACGAGGAGGAGATTTTTGAAAAACGGTAAGAAAACTTCAATAAATCGATCCGTGACCAAGAACTACGAAGAGATTGGACGGAAAACGAAAAAAACAGAAAAGAATAAGAAAAATAGGAATGGATGATATGATTGACGTAGATAGGCAGGATGTGTATAGAATACGTGCAGTGTGTTCTCCTTGCTTCCTCTCCTCCCTTTTGTCTCTTACGATATCAGAAATTTCCTTAACTACATTATACATACACATTCATAAGTAAACTTTACAACATCTGTAAAAATGTTCCCAAGGAGATTGAGGATAAAATAATATCGATCATTGATATCGATCGGTTATTATCGCAGATGAAGCGATCTACCCAACTATAATATACCTGATTATTTCATACTATACAGGGAATATCTGGTGAATAGTAGTCCACCTAGAGATATGCAAGCGGATATAAAAGGGTTCGAACAATTTCATATTTACGCACGCTCGAATTTTGTTCTTTCGATGATTGATTAAACGGCATTCTTCCTCTTTTTCCTCCCGTTATTGGCTATCGGTTGCCGCAGAAGCTCAACATCTTCGCTACGAACGTCGTTTACGATCTCGTACATACCTTCACTGACACCGATGTTCATGGCTATAATGTTAATGCGGTTCGACGAACCATCGAAAGAATAAAATCCAAGTGGGCATAAGTAGAAACAGTTTGAACCCTCGTATGTCCCCGCTTGCATATTTTATATCATATACCGCATCTAACCAAGAAATATTTCTTTTTACATTAGAAAAAAATGAACAAAAAATTATCAAGTATATATCTATGACTGTTTGGAAAATACCGATTTTTGATCATCTGAGTAGAGATTTTTGAATTTCCGCACGAGTGCGGTAAGCATGTAACAGGTGTAGCATATAATAACTGCAACACGCGGGATCGCATTAGTACAGAAGATACCAGAAAAAGAAATCAATCGGGTGAAGTTTACCAAAAATTCGTGCGGTTTGCGTTATTTCAATATCTTTTTATTTGTTTGTTATTTCTTTTTATCACGAATGAAATATTGATACCGCAGACGTGTTAGGCACGTATACCTTTGTCCGTCTCTTCCCAAGGCAAAGAAACGTTAATGCTTTTATCTCAAAAACGATGAAAATAGAAGAAAAATTGGAGACAAACAGGAATCAAAAAAGGCCGATGACTAACGAGGTCTGAATTCGCACACAGAATTCATTAAAAATGTAAACTCCGGTAGGGTTTTCTTTCTTATTTTTCTGCATTTTTTTTGGGGGTTCTGCTTTTCTTTACCGCTATCAGAAGACGAGTCGTTGGATGTTGTGTCATATCGTCGACACAAGTTATGCGCAAGTTTATGGATATACCTGTGTACCTCCTGTATAATATATTTCATACTAATGTAGGATAATTTGAATTTGTAACAGATAGGATATAGGTGATAGTATTGTATTATGTATGCTGTATAAATAAACAGGTATCCTGCTGCATATGCATACACGGACGCGGGTTGTTTATGATAATTTTATGTTGAATTTTATTCCACGGTCTATAGGTATAAGGTACGGCTCTAAAACGCCTGGTGAAAACCAGCCTAATTAATTACGCGAAGCTTTTATACCTGCGCAGGGTACAGCTACATCGTGTAATATTGGTCCTCGGTTATGTATATATATATATATACCTGATACTACAGACATGTGCATACTTCGCCGAATTAAAATCATAATAACACGCATATAGTAGGTAACCTTATAGTACCTTATAGTCCGCGATTTTATTTCAATAAATTAACGAATGACTGAATGAATGAACAAATCAATAAATAAATAAATAAGTGTACAACAAAGTCCGACTCCGAGCTTCGCTTTGATTCGGTTGCAAATTTTTTTCCTCGTAGTACGCCGCAAAAGTACCGTCTTCTGATTTTCAATTAGATTTTTCGTATTCAAAATCTAGTTCTTTCGTAATCAATATTTAACTCGAAGAGCGTACGTTTGATTGTGAAGTCACCGCTATGGAAAGAAGTTTGTTTTCTCTCTAGTTAGAGGAAAATATTTCTTATCGAATTGTCGGAACCGTAATTGTCCCGAGCCGTTGTTTTCAATGGAAAATGTAGAAAAATCGATTTTTCTCGAAAACTCGGATTTAAAAAAATTTGAAACTTTTCGCGAATATTCTTTCACCGAAAAGAAAACTTCTTGGTAACGTGTCGAAAAGTGGTTGTGGCCTTCGTTTGGGAGCTACGGTTCTTTTTGCTCATCAATGTTCACTTTGTCGCGGGTAATGAAAAAAAATGGTAAAATTCGAAAATATTCAGTAAAAAGGGATTTGATTAGATCGGATGAAATGAATAATGCGTTAATCAAATTAATCAATCCGCCTCTGATAAAATGAACATCGATAAGCAAACCGAAGCGTAGCTCCCAAACGAAGGCTATAGCCATCTTTCGACAGGTTACCGAAAAGTTTTCTTTTTCGTGGAACAATATTCAAAGAAAGTTTCGAATTTTTTGAAACCACTGCAGTCTTAAAAAAAAAAAATTTACTTATGTGCGTTTTCCGTCGAAAACAACGACTCGGGAAACCCCGACAATTCGATAAAAAATATCTTCCTTTATCTAATGAAGAGAGAAAACTTTTCTCATGTTTGTAACTTTGCGATCATATATGTGAGGTTAAAATTGCTCCACTCAAACGGTAACACGGAAAATCTAAAAAAAATCGCAAGATGTTCCTTTTGCAGAATACCAGATAAGGGAAAGAATTGACAACCGATTCGGCGAAGGTCGGGGTCAGACTTTGTTCACGTACATACATTTGGACTACCCCATATACATATCTAGGTATGCATGTATGTATATACATACTATCAGGCTCGAACCTAGCCATTCGGATGAGTGGGGTTTAGATAAGTGTATTCATTTCGATCGGCGAGAAAGCATTTCGAAAGATCCGGGCCTTTACGTAACGGAAAAAAAACAAGAACAAAAAAAAAAAAAAAAAAAAAAAGCAGAAGAATCTGAATAACGATGAGGCATACATTAATTGTAGTGGCTAACTATAACTTCAACCGAATAAAAAATCACGAAGAATGGATAATGAAATCGTCTGAAATTGTTCGACAGGGAGAAAGAAAAGAAAAAGTAATGAAAATAATAATTTTAGACGATATCATTATCTTCGCAGACCTCAGCAGCCTCAGAGGGGCGGGAGAAAACGAAAGAAAATACATGCATGGATAGGTGAATCGAGTAGTTACTTGCCTAATTCATTTTGTTATTTATTAGTATTCATCTGTTTATTTTTCGTAAATCCTTCGCCGCTATGAATACCCCTCGATCGACACGACGCCGATGAGGAAATTATCCGAACACGTCGTCGCTGAGCAACTCGAAACGCTTCAGTTTTGGACAAAACGATAGATGAAGAAGAAAGAAAGAATGCATTATAGCTTCCGGTGCACATCACGCGTAAAAATCTCGAACGCTGTGAGATTTTCGGAACGCATTATTGTTAAGGTGCATTTCCATTTGCGCCAATTGATGCCCGCGTCGGCGTCAGAGGAGTCACGTGTTTACAACTGTAGTATGTAGTAACTACAAGAATTGATCAACAGTTTGTTTGAACAATTGACTGCGTCGAATACTGAGGCCAATAATATGCTAGAATTTGACGCTTGAAGTGAGGACAAAGCCAACTTCGATACCTTGACGCGCGTCAGTCGACGCGAATGGAATGGCACCTTTATTCGGTCAAGGGATTTTGAGCATGAGGTCCCCATCATCATGCCGTCGAGGCATTCGTTTTCGCGTAATATGGCTCGGTCTCACTTTTTCCTAAAGCATGGGATCGGATTTGAATTTTGTATGGGCGATCTTTGATATTACGGGAGGGTGGCCTCTGGTTATCCACGGCCGAAAAATGCCGCACGAATCAACGATGAATTTACTTACGTGACGCTGCGGAATCAGCTGTCAAACATACGTACATACATTTGTTTTCGCTGCTCAGTAGATTCGAGCACAAAACATAGACCGAAATTAGCCAGAGCGCACTTCCTGCTAATCCTAATAATATTTTGGTATGTATACATACATGTATCTCTGACACGGTTTATCGGTAAAATAGAAAATTGAGACCGCGATACTGATTCTACATGACAGAGTCACATCCGCGTCGTCTCAGCACGCGCGCACCTACGGCGCTGCCTATAACCGTAGTTACTTCTTTCGTTAATTGTATTGTATTTTGTAAAGTTATCCTGCTCGGGCGCGTGAGGCACTGCCTTCGGCCGGAGTTGGCTCCTCGCGCTCAAAATTACGCAAACATTATTCCTTCTCTCTTCTTTTCGTTTCTATGCACTGCCGGCTGCTATTCTTGACGCGCGATATTACCTATGTTACCATGAAATCCTAATGTACGCGTACACCTGTATACGTGGGACGTGTAACCCGCTTCTTTCATCATTCACAATTCATACTTTTTCATAATACAATAATGTGTAGGTTACCTGTTAAATTTCTTCGGCGAATCCAAGTGTACGCACAAACGATGCGTCTCTGCCACGCGTTGATATTATAGCATACATATAATACGTGTGTCCGTCTTCTCTTGAACGTCGTCGCGCGTAATTATTACGTATCTTCTTCGATCGTCCTTTCTCTCTCTTGTCCTCTTCGCAGTTCCTGTCTTATTACATGGATGTACCTACTTTATACCGTGAGAGATAGAGTTCGCAGAGATGCAGTCTCTCGGGGAATTAGAATTTAGCAACGACACTCCACTGCAATGTGTATTTGACATCGGCCTCGACTATATTTCAAACCGCAAATAATTCATCTTATTATTAATTTCTTTTTCTTCTTCTTCTGCCATTCTTTTCTTTCCTTCTTTCTTTATTTCGTTTTCTCTTCACTTCAAGCTATTCGACATCAAGCGTACGCATACTAATGCCTATACCTATATATATATACAATACACATTCGGTAAGTGATTCCGTTTCCGTATCCGTTTCTTTTTTTTTTTTTTCGTTAGCAATAACCCCGCGCGATGGTGTGTTGTATTTATTATATTATTAGGGCGATCGTGGCTCACTATATCACGCGTTCTGAAATACATCTCAACCGCGTGATCTAACGCGAAGAGAAAATAATAGTAACAATAATAACAATAATAATAATAAGTCAGATAAAGACGTAAGAAATTTTTTTTTCTAACTTACTATGATAATACTGATACTAAAGTAATACCACTTCTACTTATTGTAGATATGTATGTATGTATGTACACACTATTACATTACACATCGTTTTTCAATGGGCAGCAACAATCTGCGATATTTCGTTAAATACATACATACATACATACGATTCATGGTCGCGTTTGATATTTGATGAACTGCGTTATCGAACGTTACATGTTTTTGAATAAGATATAACAAACAAAACAAAGAATTATATAAATATCTACGGCTCGTATATAGTTATGGGTATCATTCAACGTCAACGTAGGCATCGTGCTCGTTTACGGTTTTAATTCGTAATTATTATTTATTTTCAACCATAATATAATATGAAGATTGAAATTTAACTTTTTTGAATTTAAAAGGTAAAATATAGAACGTAGGTTATGTTAGGATTTGTTCATATACGATCACCGCATGCAGCATGCCGCTGCTGCTGCTGCAGGTTTTGATTCACGATCGAAGATCGCGAAGGATGACGTGAAAATGTACATACATAACAGCTGGTTGATAAAAAAAATTCGGTTCTAAACAAAAAGAAGGAAAAAAACAAAAAAAAGAATCATGGGTAGAAGATTTGAATCGATGATTCAAATAGAAACGGCGAGACGAACCGCAAAAAGGAAACGAAATCGAACAGTACGCGATGTATACTTGAAATATAAAACTGTAGATATGAATAAACTCGTAGAGAAATAGGTTGCAGCTTGAACAAGTAGCCTATGGAAGAATTTTCCATTTATTCGTTCAGTAGAAATCATTCTTTCGTCTGAATAATAATTATCAATTTAAAACTATTCCGGAATAGTTTTCATGGCGAATATAATAGCATAGACGCACAAGAAAACGAAACTAAGGAAGAAAGGAAGAAAGAAAGAAAGAAAGAAAGAAAGAAACTATTCCAGTACATATTTGAGCAATTCCACATAGCTCGGAAGATCCACGTATACGAATTTCGCTCACATGCAGTAGATTGAAATTGGTTTCGGATGTACGCGTAAAGTCGAGTTAGAACGGGTTTAAAACGCGAGTACGAAGTGTAGTCTGATGTCTAGTAATTTACGCGGATAAATGTACCTATACACGTCTAATACCGCCGAGCTATGTAGATGACGTATATTGGACACGTCGGTGTTATCCAAATAAGCGGTTACCGCGAGATCCGAAAATAAAAGTGTATAAAAAAACACTCTGCGAGATCCCCCCACTCCGCGTGAATACGATTATAACAAAAAACGAATCGCAGGTGGCGCAGCACGTGGTGTGGTTGTATTTAACGAAAGGTGTCGCGACGTCGTGCGTCTTCGACGAGAGCTCGATGCTCACTAACTTGGAGGTGAACCAAAGCCAAGTTACGCCCCACCTCCGCCCTCCCGTCCGACGCATACGTATATATACCTATATATATATACTGTACTATGTACCCCGAGGTTGTTATCGCCGCGCGCGGCACGACGCGATGCGGCGCGTTGCGCTTCTCTCCTACTCCTCATGCGTACTTAATCCAACTTTTTCACTCCCTGCTCCGCGCGTATGTTCTTCCACTTCTTTGTATATTATAACTCTGAACCACCAAGTGGTTCCACTTTCCAGCTTCCGCATGTATTACACATACAGGGCGATTCGGTTCGACCGCCTGACCTAGGAGAGGCAAATTAAACTCCGAGAGTCGAGACTATCGCCGTTTTCGAATTATTAAGGATTCAAGCGAACCAATTCAGGAGCTTGCTCCTCATGCTGTCAGGACCAGTCTCAGTCTCATCTCATCTCGTCTCAGTCTCATCATTAGGCAGCTTTCATGCCTATTCCGTAACAGCATTTACAATCATTGTTATATTCTTAATTCCTTTACACGCGCTCCGGTGACACTCATTTGTCTAATTCATTGACTGCCATTAAGGTGCTATTAAAGACTCACGTGATTCAACAATGGGTAACAATGCATCCAACAATGTGTAATAATGGGGGATTTCATGCGTCTTTAATAGCACCTTAATCGAGGTTATCGAGTAGGTCGATGTCCAGGTCGACCGGTCCGTGGTTTTCACGGTTGGATCCGGATAGTTCCCGAAAGTTAGGTCATTATTACAATGATCTTGGTTCAGGCGATGGGCAAGGATATCATCTTAGTTCTCTGTAAATTTCGAATTAATCGGACTATTGGTTCCTGTGTTATCGTGTACACCAATTTTGATATAAAAATACAAATTTTTGTAATCCCTTATTCCGATATTCTAATGAGATTCGAATGTTCAGAAGATTCCAATTAGTAATGTCGAAAGATCAGAGAACCCGATAGATCTATGTACAGATTTTGTATATACTATACAACGTTTCAATTACACCTCGTTAATCTTTGGTTCCGATTTTTTTGTATAGTATACAGGGTTCCGAGTACAAATCGGTAATCTTTTACTCCGGATAAAAAGATCTTGATTATGTTTATTTGCGCTACCTACAGCCGTATACTTAAGACAGATTATACAGTAAGACTACTCGATGCGAATTTATAACCGCTGATAAAAATCTAGAATTCTCATAATCACGCCCTCACGTAATCATCAGCGGACGTGGTAATCGCATGCTTTCATCAAATCACGATTACAGGTCAGCTTCGAATCTCATCAAAACACTTGACCGAAAGATATACCTACTCGTATACACATACCTACCTATATTATACGACGTGAATTAAGGAGTTTTGAGCCCGGGGTCACGCGACCGTTTTAGAGTTTTGCAGAATTCGGGTCTCATTTTTTCGCAAAATTCCGAACCGATTTGGAATTTTTTGCAAAACAATTGTACAGGCGCCAGGAAGCGCGTTACTGGTCAACTAGATCCGGAAATTATCATAATTAATGATAATCGAATAATTTGTAAAATATAACCTCAAATCCCGTCTCGCGGCGAAATAAATATATTAAACACTCGTACGATATTTATTCCGCCCTAGCCGACCCGAGGGCACTTCTTGACACGTGCATAATTATTTCGCAAAACATTCCGAATTGATTCGAAATTTTGTGAAAAAATGAGACCGAGATTCTGAAAAACTCTGAAATGGGTCACGTGACCCCGTGCTCAATACTCCCTAATGAATAAAAGGACTCTATGTTTTGTCTTCCATGATTATGGTGATTCTCCAGACGTGAAAATACATCGAGGACTTAACACGCGATCCTCTTTAATAGATAGAAAAGAACCGTATAGAATTTGGTCTGGGTAAGCAAACAGAAATGGGAATTATTTGGCATTAGGTGTATACCTATATACGTGTAGATAGTACTAGAAGACTAGCCTAGAGTACGTGTGTATTCGGCACATGGTGGGCACATTTCGGCGTCACCTTAGCTGAAACACGTCCGAACGAACAGATTTCTGTGTAAGTTTTGAGAGAAAAATTTTCTTGTTTGTACAAGCCCGACGGCATACCAAGCAGCAGCCTCTCCTTCTCACGTTAAAGTCTATAAACCTAACTTAAACGTATTCTTCTTCCTCTCTTTGACTCGCGGGAGCGTTTATAGTACACTACCCCCGTCCTTCCCTCTCGAGAGTCTTGTAGAAACCCGCGTTTATAGTATTTTATAAATTTATGAAATTCTTTATACGTGTGAATTCTGTGTAGCGGAAGTAGAATATGACCGTTTCATTTTTAAGTATAAACTGACCCCGGTGCAAAACTGCACACCACGCTGTCTTTGAACGCTTTGAGGGCGATGCGCGTTTCTGCTGTTCCCTTCAAGTCGCTATCGCTCGCGATTGCGATAAAAATCGCTTTGAAATTGCAGTCAAGAAAGAGACGCGGGCGGGACACTTGCAGGGGTATTAAATTGAAATTGCACAGCTCCCCCATACCTGCAGCGCAGTTCACCTCATACCACGAACCCTAATGTCTTACAAACTCGTATCAACCGACGACTGCACAGATAACAGACAACTCACTAGTACATAAATATAAATACATATACATATACCTACCTACCTATCTACTTACTATATCAGACTTTACAAACGTGTCATCAAAAAAGGGACCTACACGTTGCTATAATAGTACGTATAGTATAGGTATGTAGTGGGGCTGTAGTATAATTGAACTCCGCAGAAACTGCTGTTCTTTGTTTTTCAAACTATATACATACCTACATGCTATAAACATAAAGGAAATAAGTACTTCCTATATCTTGAACTTTAGAAGAGGGTTTCAAAAGTGATGCGATCTATTCATGCATGTGCTGTACCTCCGCTCTACCCGCGAATGCGGGATTGTTGAAATCTAGAACCACTCGTTCACCTTAATTTAGGTACCCGGACGTATTTCTGTTCCGGATTGTCTTCCCCGTCCCGTTTTCTGCGAGGACTTATATAATACCTATATAAATCGATCACGCGGTATACGCAACTGCAGAACAGTACCAGTCGGTCCAAACTGTAATGTCAACACAAATCGACGTGATCATATTTTCTGAACTTGTTTTTCATTATTTTATTTTTTTTCAAATTTCGAAACTCGTTTTCAGATTTCCAACAACTCGGCGGACAGGCGTATATAGATGTACTGCGATCTTCTCCCGATGACGAGTCATAATTATTATTCAAATCTTTCATGAAACCGTTTTGTCAGATTAAAGCCTACATCGTAGATGTAGACTGGTAGACACCAAGTCATGGTTATCTATTTTCGATAATATATGGACATGGTCATCGTCAGTTATCTGTAGCTACGACTTTTCTGAGCGGGTTGAAAAAATCTATCTTTTCACATTCTTATACCTGAACATCGCATCGCGTTGGGTTGGTGGATAAAAACGCGTCCATCAATGATACGCGAATAGTTTATCGCGCGTGTAATTCATTTATCGGTGTAGGTATTATACACTTGGAAAACGCAGACTAGATGCTAATTTTATTCAGTTGAGTATAACGTTGAACCATTCTCCAATTATGATCGAATTATTTCGTACCTCCGAGGATGTATGTAACGTTTCGGTCTCATGTCAGTTATGCTGTCTCGAGTGATAATTAGGAAAAGATATCCAATATTTACGATAACATATGTGTGAAGCTATGCCGGTATTCAATCGATTCTTTTCATACGGAGGTGATAGGTATAATATTTGATATTTTCTTCAACGCCATAATATGCGCCGCGTAGCTATGTCATATTGGGAAACGGAGACTGTCGAATGATTATAATAATTATATACGAATGGGTTAAATTACGACAGATGGAACCCGCTAGACCGCCTCTTAGCGAAACCCAGGAATTTGTATACTCGTAGGCATAGTATATACCTATATATATACAAGCCACAGGTTGCAAGTCACTATAGCCCGTGATTATGACTTTTGAACAAATTTACAGTCGATAATTCAGTACGTATGTGTATGAACATATAAGCGCCTTGCGCCTATCAGCCCTAGCAATGCTGCAGTTTTCCTACAACTAATGCTGATTTTATTCTATTTACTATGTTGTAGGTAGTACATATACCGTTGAGTGTAGAAGGGTAACACTCAACGCATATACAAGGCTCCGCGAATTATCGAAGAAAAGAATATTTGATCGGATTCGTATTAGTAGTCGTAGATTTGTATAGAATCGAGATATTCATGAATGTGGAATTCATATCGAGATGTTCGTAATATAATACGTCTGATGGATATCGAACCATATAAACGGCGGTGTATAAAATCAGATTCGAAACGTCGAAGATGGCAGTATGCTGTGATCCAGATACGAACAAAGACGAATTGGAAAAACGGCGTTTATATCTATACCTATATACACTGTAGACGGAAAAAAGGAACCTGTTGAAGAATCCGACGGTTGATAGGTACCTAGGTATATTTATATTACAGGGTTTATAGGCGTAGTACATTATAGTATAAGTGCATTCAAATGTCCCATAAGGTTGAAAGATAAATGAAAAGAGAAGGTGAAAAGAGGTGAAGTAAGAACAAACTCAACGTATATGTACATGCGTATGTATACATACGCTTACATAGGTATAAGATACGCCACCGAATTCAGAATCACATTTGTGTCTTTGTTTTCTACGCAGGCATATATAATATAAAAATATGCGAAATACGATTTATCTCTGTATATTTTGTAAATCTAGGCTTATACGGTTGCAAAACGTACATAGGTATACATATTGCGATAGAAAAATTACAGATTTACGTATTCCGAAGAAACCTTTGCGCGATCTTGGTTCCCATTTAGATATATTTAACTTGTATATATTTGTATATTATATCCACGTTACAGTATGTACCTATACATATCAGTAAATAGACCGTATATCATAGCATATCACATATTTTAGAGTATATACATTACAATTTTCCAATTTTTCCGTTTTTCCAATTCGTCTTTGCTGACGTGGGATCCTCTAAGCGTGAAAATCGGTGAAAATTTATTTATCGTGAATTTATTGTTTATGGAGCGGCACTATTTTCTCACCACGTAGCTGAGCGTCATTGCGAGTCGGATGACGACGCCGTGTGCTTGGCCTATTTCCCGAATCTACGGTGGTCCTGAGTAGCAAAAAACAACCGGGTGCCAATATTAGATGCATCACAGAATCTCGAAACTTCATTTTGTCCGAGATTTTTGCCAAAATCACGCCGTGGCTTGTAATATGGCAAATTACGTGAAATCGGTGAATCGTGCTGATCATTATATGAGATACAATGCCATATCTTACGAACATTATACCTATGAATACATGAAAATTAGTTCATGCTTTGCAAACTTTACGTGATTTGCCATATTACAAGCCACGGCGTGATTTTGATGAAAATCTCAGAGAAAATGAAGTTTGTAGATTCTGTGTTGCATATAATATTGACGCCTGGTAGTTTTGCGCTACTCGGGACCACGCAGACTGGGGAAATAGGCCAAATACACGGCGTCATCCGACGTATGTACAATGACGCTCAGCTGCCCGTGAAAAAATAGTGTCGCCCCGTAAGCAATAAATTCACGATAAATAGTATAAACACATTTTACAACCGATATTCACGCTTAGAGGATCAGAGCCACTTATCGGACGTTTTGATACATAGGTTGGCGTAGAATTGAATTGATTTTGAAATTCCGTCTTTATTCATTCCCGAAAACTGCAAGCATGGTATCTAAACAGGGGGTTCTACATCGCCGCCGTACTTCATTATTTTATTACACCAAAACTGATTGCGAAGGGCGCAGCCAAACCAATTTTCCCTTATAGATTAGATCATGAACGGAACAACGGGAACTGATAGCCTCATGAAAATCATCAAAATAGCTAAAAAATGACTTTTTTGTTTCGTAAAAAGTGAGCGTGTCACGCATTTCGATTCATATCTGAACCTAGGCGTTGAAAACGGTGAAGCGGGGAAAAGAGCGCAATTCTGCATGAAATTTCGAACACATGCCGCCAAAAACATCTTTGGTTCGTGCGCAAAACAAAGCCGCACAACCGAACCGCGAATATACAAATAATTGGCGATTGAGAATCGCCAGGCAGCCATTGGTATCAGAGTCATTCGGGGTCCTCCGCCGAGCTCGGCCGGTTTAATGGATACTGTTACCATCGAATTTTTATGCGCGCTTGTTTCCCGCGGTTTTGCAAGCTGTCGCATACTAGATAGAATTCTGTCGCACGAAAGTTCATCTCGGGTCTACTTTCGTGCGACAGAAGTACAACCACTCTCCGTCAATTTTTAGCCAATCGGCGTATAAGTTTCGTCGCGCAACAGTTGTCGCAGTCGCATGCATGAAATACCGACTGACTAGATACGTCATGATTGTATTTCATCTGATTTATAAACTAATGAAAAGAATGAGCGCACATTTTGACGGTATAATATACCCATGCTGGTGTATATCGTCGAACAGTGGAAAGTTAACCGCATCGTGAAAATAATCAGTCGATAAAAACCTGTAACTTTTTTCAATTGATGTTGCGACGCGGTTGAATTTCCGCTGTTCGATGATATAAGCTGAATATTCAGTGAAAATTTGAGCCCATCATTTTCGTGACTTCATAAATGAGACGAAATTAATCACGGGTACGAAATATCAGAATGAAATATTTCGTCGGTAGAGGTGGGAGATAAGCCCAGTTTACAATAACCGAATCTGTATCCGTAATTTCGTATCCGTGTCCGTAAGAAGTTCGAACATAAGTATGCTGTGCTGACGTCTATAATAGCGTCAGTAACTATTCCGTGATGAACGTATATACGTAGAAAGTTGCCGAACTTGAACTTTTTACGGAATCGCTCCTACGGATAGCCAATCATGGAGTCCAGCACCCCACTCATTCTCTTCGGAAAGCGAGGAAAACTATAATATAAAAAAATAAAAAAATAAAAAAAACAAAATAATTATCATTAAATTTATCAATTTATATATTTCATCTCCGTACTTTCTTATGTAGATGGAGGAAACATATTTTACGGAATTTTTTCGGATGCGGATACGGTTATTGTAAACCGTGCTTTATTGCATTAGGGTGAAATGAAACTGGAAGCGAGACGCCCATTGTTACACATTGTTGAAGTCGCTTCCGGTCATATTTCCCCTTGAAGGAAGCCCGCGATATTTAAGTTCTGCATTGAAAGATTTCATATTTACCTGCTGAGCAGATTTCCAGCTTCTATAACTGATCACCAGATGGTGGATAAAACTGCAATTCACTAGAGTGGGCATAAGAACTGAACTCTATTCTAATTGGAACGTACGCTGATTATTCCCTACCATAATAAGCAGCGGTGAGAGAGAGATAGCTCCCGATCCAGTCAATTGGTACTTCTGTTTCTGTCGCGCATGCGCACTTCGGAGTATTGTACTGTGATTACGAAAAGTTATCTGCGAAGTATTATTTGGTCAGTGAAATAGAAGTCATTAGACAATATATTGTCATACGAAATATTTTCAATTCATAATTTTAATGACAATGACAAAAGTACAGAAAGTAATCGAAACTGTCTCTATTCTTGATTTCAAGGAGACATTGATTTACAACCAAACGAATTTTCAGACTGGACTGTACCAAGAGAGACCGAAATACCAATTGCCTTTGCGCTGAGCTATCTCTCTCAACGGGCTAGAAGCGTCAGCGTACGATCAAGTTATAATAGAATTCAGTGGGTATGAGCAGAGTGTTGCCAATCGGCTGGAAGGCGCCATATTCAGACAAACGTGTACGAACAGACGCAATAATGCATTCGCGTCGTTGCGTCATTTTCTGACGTATATTTGCAACACTCCACTCCACGGTGGTAGAAGTATAGGTGGCCCAACTATGCTGCTTGCCCGACGCCCGTTGAAGCGTATGTTCAGATCGTTCAGATATTGTCCTAGTTGTCGCTTTCGACACCAGATGGCGTCTTGGTGTAGAATCCCGTAGCAAACAATAATGGCGGTTATCCATATGTATCAACGTTCTGTGTGAACCTTCACGCACTGTGATGGCTTTTACGTGCCAACGTCATGTTACGTCTTTATTTAAATAAATATTCATACAGACATAAATGGTGAAGCGGTGTTGCGTCGTGAATTGCAATACGATTTATGGCAACGCAGTTTTATTTAATGCACCAATTTATCATTTTCAGCTGAGGTGCGCTGGTCACTCCTATACAGTGTAATCATCCATACCATAGTGATTATGAGTCGTATATTTTTTTCACTTATTTTGTATTCAAATGTCATGTGCGTACCGTTTATTTCACTTACAATCGAAAATATTTATAATTTCTTCTTCATATTTTCGATTCAAATATTATAGTATTAAAGCAATTGTTTCGCTTACAAAAAGTTATGCCGATAACTTTATTCTGACTTTGTTCTAAGATAACCAATTTGATTTCGTGCTATTAAAAATATATCTATTCACTTTTCGTCCCTACTGGCATATTTTTCGTGTTACACAAATTTCATATTTCAAAATCACACAAATCGCGCGCCATTCCGGAGATTCTATACTGCGACACCACCGAGTGGCGAAAAAACATAATCTCGCTGTATCTGAACCGCTCGAGCGGCGTGTCGGCCCACCTACACTCCTACCAACGTGCTCTGCCTATACTCTACAATCTACGATATTCTCGATATAATATTCTCCTTCAATTCACTGACGTCATGTCATTCTGGCCAGGTATTCCGTATGAGCTCGCTGTTGCCGTTCGTTGACAGTTCGACGTTTCAAAAGAAAACATGTGTTGTCGGCGATAGCCCCTGGAAGATACAGGTATAACATATTAAAGCGCAAATAAAAAGAGCGCGAGCAATAAATTTTTAACAAAAGATTACTCCAAGATCACAGAAATTGTTTATACCAATCACATTACTAACTATAATACGACAAGTCTCAAGTTGACAATAATAATTCTAATATTCACGGAAAGAATGTCGTAAGTATTCCATTCTATTATGTTTGCTCTGTGCTTTTTTTATCTCATTATTATTATTAAATTCGTAGAAAA
>CAUJGY010000113.1:0-22083 GCA_963170745.1 Phymatocera aterrima
GGTATGTATAGTAGACATACTTATTATACTTATGAGTATAGGGTTATAGGTTTCCGGCAGTATTATAATATACTACGCGGTTATAGGTATAATGTTATATATATATATATGGATATATGGGTACACTTGCTTGGCTAACTGAAGCGAGTCCCGAAATAATGTTGAATGATATTTTATATCATTCCACATTATCGAGTTCTTATTTATGATATTTTGAATTCATTTCCAAGCTTATATCAAAAAAAAGGAAAAATTCTAAGCCGAATTGTTATCGGGCAAAAAGTATACTCTGGAATAATCTGGGCTCGTCACACACCAATTAAGTTTTGATATGGACAATTTTTCATTTCTTTCATCTCTTCCTCATTTTTGGGACACATTTCTTTTGATAATTTTTGACCCACTGCTAGAGGAGTTGATACAGGTTTACAATCTTCCATTTGAAATCGTTCCAGGATATCTTCCAAGTATTTCTTTTGAGTCATTTTCATTGTCTTACTCGTCTGTTTGAATTCTACCCCTAGACAGTAATGAACCAGTTCTAAATCTTTCATCTTGAATGTTTCCGACAAATCTTTTTTCAAATCATTTAATGTTCTTCTACAGTTTGCAGCAATGATTATGTCGTCAACGTATACTGCAACTAGTAAAATTATACTTTTCTTTCTGCATAAATAAATACAGGGATCCACACTCGATGGTTTCAATTTTAGTTCTTTCAATCTCTCGTCTAGCTTCTTATTCCATTGTCTGCCAGATTGTTTCAATCCATATAATGCCTTTTTGAGACGATAAACTTTTCCATTTGTATTTTGAGTGAAATTTATATTATTAATGATTTCCCCTAGTTTTTCTGGAATTTCCATGAATATTTCTTCATCTATGTTTCCATTCAAATATGCTGTTGTCACGTCTAGTTGATGCACTATTAATTGCATTTCCGTGGATAGAGCCATGACCATTCTTATCGAACTTGATCTGGCAACTGGAGCAAAAGTTTCGAAATAGTCTACTCCATAGTTTTGATTATATCCCTTGGCTACAAGACGTGCTTTATGTCTTTCAATTGTGCCATCAGATTTGAATTTCGGACGTAAAATCCATTTTGAACCAATTACTTGTCTGTTGCTTGGTCGATCAACAAGTTCCCATGCATCATTTTCAACTAAAGCATCGTATTCCTTTTTCATAGCTTCTTTCCATTTGTCTACTTGACATCCTGCAAAAGCTTCTGAAACAGTTCTTGGATCTTGAACTTCAGTTAAATTCGATATTTCCGCATAATCCTCTTCATCGATATTTGAAATAGCCTGTACAAGGTGATATTGTTTCTTCGGTCGACCTTTCATTCCAGTTTTAATGAATGTTGGTTTTCCAGGTCCTCGTTTCATCTGCTGTGAATCATTTTGGAGAGATTCTGGAATATTCACAATACATTCATTCGATTTGTTCAGGATTTTCTTCAAATTCAATGATTTCATTTGCATCATTCAATTGAATAGTTTTTTCTTCAATCTCAACTATTTTATTTTCTTTATCATCCATGAAATTTTCTTGAATATGATTTTCTTGAAAATTATTCGTGAATTTCACATCTCGACGTTTGTGTATTTTTCTTGTAGAAGGACACCATAACCGATAGGCTTTCGATTCGGTTTCATATCCTACGAAAATGCACTCCTTTGAACGTGATTCAAATTTGTCCTTTCCCGGCTTTTTGTCAAGCATGAACACTTTACTTCCAAAAGTTGTAAGATGACTCAGAGTTGGTTTACAGCCATTCCATATTGTATATGGTATTTCTCCCTCAAGACTTCTCGAAGGACAACGGTTTCTTATGTACGCAGCTGTAGAAATAGCTTCTGCCCAGAACGATGGTGACAAATTTGATTGAATCATCATACATCTTGCCATTTCGACAATTGTTCGGTTTTTACGTTCTGCTACTCCATTCTGTTGTGGTGTATATTCGACAGTTAATTGATGTCATATACCACATTTTTCGAATAATGCTTCTAGCTTGGCATTTCGATATTCAGTTCCGTTATCAGAACGTACAATTTTTATTTTCTTCTTAAATTGATTCTCAACAAGAGATTTGTATTTCAGAAAAGCCCCGTAGACTTCATTTTTGTGTTTCAAACAAAAAATTTCACACCATCGACTTTTGTCATCTATAAAAGTTATGAAATATTTCGATCCTCCCAATGATTTTGTGCGTATCGGTCCGCACACATCTGTATGGATCATTTCAAGTACTTCTGTAGCTCTGTTTGATGTCGTTTTTGGAAATGGTACTTGATGTGAGTGCTTTCCTTTAATACATATTTCACATGTATTAAGTTTTTCTGTACTTACTTTTAAACCAAAAAATTTATTATTATTTATCATCAGATCTCGAAGATTATTTTCATTTAGATGACCTAGTCTTGCATGCCATTCTTCAATTTTGCAATATTTATTTGTATTAACAGCTGCAGAATTTACTTCATCATTTTCTTCTCTCTGATTTTCAATATAATAAAGATCGTTCTTTCGTTTAGCTATTGCTAGTATTTTTCCATTATTATCTAGAATCCGTGCAATTACCATTTCCTTTTTGAAAATGACTTCATGTCCCTTGTCTGTGATTTTTGAAACAGACATTAGGTTTGTCCTCAAATCAGGAACATATAATGATTTTTCGAGTAGAATAGATCTTGTTCCTTCATTATCTTTAACAACGAGGCCAATAGTTCCTATTCCTCGAATCTTAGTAGTTTCATCATTAGCTAAATTTAAATTTCGATTTCGAGTATCTGTTATTTCACGGAATTTTTCTTTCGCGAAACACATATGAGAAGTAGCTCCGGAGTCGATACACCAAGTATTTGCTTTGCTTGTTTCAATTATCATCGCTACTTCTGTACTTTCTTCTATATTTTTGGCTTGTGGTTCTTTAGCTATCGTCTTTTGTGTTTTCGAATAGCAATCCTTAGCCATGTGACCATTACGATTACATTTATTACATTTGTATTTGAATTTTTTCTCAAATTTTTCATCGTGTTGACTGCTTTGTTTGTTATCTTCCTTCTGAATTTTTCTCACAAACATTGCACCTGAAGTTTCTTTTTCTTCACCCCGGTTTGTTCTTGCTTCATATTCTTCTAGAAGTTTAATCTTCAGTACTTCTGGTTTAGGAAGTTCATCTCGAGGTTCAATAGCTATTCTGAAATTCTCATACGTTTCTGGAATACTGTGCAATAAGAGGATTGTTAGGAGTTCTTCATTCGCTTTTATGTTCATTTCTTCCAGCTTATCCACAGTTTCGAAAAACGTTGTCATATGGTCCCGCATATTATCAGCTTCTGACATTTTTCTTAAGATTAGATGTTTCAGTAATGTTGCTTTCCGTGCACGTCCTTTTGACTCATAAATTGTATGTAATTTCAGCCATATCTCTCTAGCTGTCTTGCAGTTTTTTATTTGACGTAGTTCTGTCGGACTAATTGCTAAAATTAAATCCGACTGGGCTTTCAAATCAGCTCTATCCCATGTAGCAGCAGCTGTAATCGAGTTCTGATCATTCAAAAATATTTCAGGTTTAGTTTTGGACTCACCAACATAATCCCAAGCATCATTTTTTATTAATACTGCTCTTGCTTGTAATTTCCAAGTATCGAAGTTATCTTTCCCGAGTTGTTCTAGCCTCAACGAGCTTGAATTCGAGGTCATTTCTGATTATTCTTCAAATATGAAAATTTTCAACGAATGACGTAGTAGTTCTGGATGTGTCAATTAAGAAACACCAACTTTTTTACACAAATTATGTGCGAAATAATTGATGTTTGAAAAAACTGAAATTCGAATTTTAGATATTCCGCAGAGTTCGCGCGCATCCGAACTTGAATTTAATTGGCCGAATATACGATCCATCTCTTGATAGAAGACGATCGGTCGATAAAGAAGTGTGCCTAGTGGATTGATGATGATGTAATTTTTGCCTATTCTCCTCCGTGTATCAGTCGAATGATGTTGTTTAAAAATGATTGTTGAATGGCGTTTGTTCAATTATTTAAAAACATTCAAAATGAAACCAAAAAAGATACATAAAGGGGGGACTCCGGAAAATTTCAGAAACATAAATGTTGTCTATGAACGAATATTTTTCAAATTTTGACAATGTATGTAAAACCTTCAAAGAAGATATTGAGCAAAACTTGGGCTCTGTCGGCTGAACACTTTCCCAGTTATAGCGCTTTATTGCATTTTGAAATACCATTCTCTGAGGTGCTCCTTGCGTGATAACTTTTGGCACAGAAGGTTGCAATTTATTGTCAGTATAGATAATAGTATAGACTATTTCTTGTAGGAATCGATTTTTGATCCGATCTTCCGAAATCACGATAACATCATTTGAAAATCAGTGAAGATTTTTTTTTTATATAAATATATGTAAATTAATTGTAATATCTACGTCAAATGATAGCATGATAATTGCGAAAAGTGTAGAATATACGACGCCTCAGTCTGTTGATTGCATGCGTGTATTAGTTTAGAAAATTGATAAACAATTTTGCTATCTGCGCCTAGTCATAGAACACATCAGATTTTGATTATCGAACTAGTTTATTCATAGTAAAAATTGTCAACTAATTTTCATATTATATTAATTTGAGGACTTGAGTCTCGAAAGATCATTGAATTGAAGGACGTGATTTTGAATCTATAGCATACTTTGAAGACATGTGTACACGTCTATATTTCCTACCATGAGAAAGCAACGAAACTTAATCTAACTTCACCCTCGATCGTGAATTGAGTTGCATTTTCAAATTATCTGACGGCATTATCATTACAAAAGCATGGAAATTAAAATGGAAAATCTGAAAATTCGAGCTTGGACTGTTCTACACTGATAAGTTTATGCAGAGCCAGTAATATTAGGTACTTTGTCAGAGTAGAAGGTATAAACCTACGATCGTGTCCTAATCACGTGCTCAAACTAACCGATCCTTCGAGACTGCAGGCAGGTATTATCAAACGTAATAGGTATCCGAATGGAGTTTACAACGAATCTATCTCTCTGTCGTCCTGTGGCTAGCTATTAATAACTTTTCCATGAATATATCTTATAATTTCTTGAATTACATATACTCATCATTCATGACTCAAAATGTAATTCATACGTGATATTTAGATAATGGAGCCTAATTATACCCTAACATTATAATTAAAAATCAACAGCAGCATTCTCATAGCAAAGCATAAAAATGTGAATAGAAAATCTTGAAATTAGCAATAGAACCTTGTTACACTGATTAGTTTGTACACACCTAGTAATATCACTCTGTCAAAGTTGGAAGTATAAACCTGCGAATATATGTCCTCAATTAAGTATACGATAGATTGAAACGCCTGTCCTTGATTTCAACGATCGCTCGAGACTGAAGTCCTCAAATATACGTTGTATACAAAGGATTCATTCAGTTATATTTTTTCATTATATAACCCGAATAGAGCTCACAGCGAATCTTCAAGTTTACTGATGAAGTTTAGGTGGATACATTATTTCTCGGATCGCATCGCCATGCGGACGATACGTGATACTTCGAAAATGAAGCCTTGACCCGTCCGTTAAATTACCCTCTTGTTACGTCGGGTCACGTCACGTTAAGTTTAGTTCATCGTTATCACAGCTTAATATACCCTCACCTCAAATTTTGTAATTAAAGCATTTTCATAGCGAAATATGAAAAATGAACTAAACTGCAATCATAAAATTAGCACTTCGACCTCGATACTCATATTCGTATATGCAAAACTAGCAATATTACTTCGTCAAAGTAGGAGGTATGAACTTGTGAATATGTGTTCTCAAAGTATACCTTAGATTCAACATCACGGTCTCGATTTCAAAGATTCTCTGACACTGATGCCCTAATGCGGTCCTCACGTAACGAGTTGGCAAAAATGTGTTTCGTAATTAGCTATTATTTTCTATCGAAGTACATTCACAGATCGGACAACAAACACCCCAATAGGTCTATACATATATTGCGTAGTCCGTTACGCATTAAAATTGAACCTGATATTGTAAGGCCGTCTTCAGATCTGTCTCCATAAAGTTCGCCAAAATGTATGAAGTCATATTTGGCATTCTAATCTAGTAATTCAATGCGGTTATTACATGCATTAAGGGAAGACCCTACTGAAATCTTGACAAAAAGCAGTTTTTTATTTTCCAATTGGCCAAAAAAGGTCAAATCTAAAAAGTGATACTACCAATTCTGGATTATGGTAAAATAAGTTTTCAAACAAAATCTCAGTCTTCTGCGATGAAAGTGTATGCGCAGGGAACCTTTCGCAGTGCTGCGCGGGAAGATTTCAGTAGGATTTTCCCTTAAGCAGGCATTCAATATGTAAAGCCATGAAATTTTGTGAAGCCATGAAAGATTTATTTATTTTATCACATATAAGTATAATATATGTCTTATTTGAACGGACGATTTTTTCTTTCTTTGGTTGCGTATCCACGTTTTTACCTGCGGAGCCGTGCGCCCATGGAGACATGATTGTTTTTATTAATCACGTCACCTATCTGCAAGAGTGAGGGCAACTCCTTACCGGTCAAATATTTTTCGAAAGTTTTCAATACTGCAGACTGTTCTGCTCCGGTCCACGAACGTCTGCTTCTCGAACTATATCCAGATCCTAGAAATAGATCAGGATAATGGGAGTCAGTTCAGGTGCAAGACTTGGTTTTATACTTGTAGTTTGACGCGGAAACTGTTTTGGAATTAAAATTTATAATCGATGTACTACAAATACTTGCTTTACTTCTGATTTCTTACCACAACTCCGTTTATTATTGTTGCCTTGATTTGTACTTGGTGCGACCTGTCTCTTACTACGTACAGTTGCTATTTTTTGAGAACAAGTCAGCCCAAGAATCTCGTCTTGTGACTTCTGCGTGATCTTTTTCTTATGGCCGGCGGCTGTTTTGTTTGGAGGAACAGTATTTTCATCTTGTAGGTTTTGCGAGTCATCAGTAATATTTTCATCTTGTAGGCTTTACGAGTCTTCAACAATACCTTTGTTGCAGCTCTTCCTCGCCACTATCTGTTACGCTATCTGGATCAGTCCGTTGATTATTTGTACCCTGGGCAATCTCTAGCAGCTTGGAAATCTTGATTATATCTGTTTGCATCATAGGTTGGCGATAAATTTGCTTGTGCACTTTGTCGTGATGACCCATAAAATTGGCCAAGTCAGATACTTGAGTATCGGACAGATTCAAATTTATACAATGCGCTGCAATGTGCTTTCCTGATTTTGTTCCACGAAATGAGCCGGCACTTTTGCATCGCAAGATACTGCCAGGTTCCGCAGTAAATTTCATGCTCGCAGATATTTGTGCCTCTGTGGATCGTTCGAGTGTAAACCGAAAAATACGGATTATCGTCGTTTACTTTTGCTTCGTGACGAAATTTTCTAATCAAGTTCATAGATCGGAGAATGTCAGATGGAGCTAATACAGGTACACCTCGTCCAAGTTTCCCTCGAATCATAAACCTTACATAATTTCTGCGAGCTTATGCCAAGCAGAATGACTAAATTTCTTTTCAAGAATTCTAGTGTATTTTTCACGCTCACTTTAAATATTTTTGAAGCGTTTTTATATCTTCTGTAGTAGGGAGTTGGACTTTTTTTCGCCTGATGTTCTGGCTTCGAAATACCATAACTATCGTTAAGTAATTTGAGAAAATCTTCAACTTGCTTTTGTTTCTTCTCGTCTTCAGATTTGATATATTTCGATCGCAGTATCTCACCAACTTGATTCAGTAGAGTTCCAAGAGTTGATGCATTAGTCGGATGCTTGAACCTTCGTTTGTCGTGGTCAAACTCTGCCACTTCTTTGACTGCGACAATACAGCTATCGTAGCATCCAGGTCTGTGAATGGATGCGAAGTCAGATATACCAGCGTTAACTCTTTTTATCGCTATGAAGAAGCAGCCCAGTATTCTTAAGCGTGCTCGAACCGTAGGAAAGAAATGTCGATGTGTGCAGTATCCTTCATACTGCTTGTTAGCGAATAAAATAATAAGTTCCTCATAACGAATGCTCCGGACTATTTCATCTTCACGCGTCTATGAAAAGATTTTCAACACGACTTCTGGTTCTGCTTTCTCGTGAATATGTGCCATTATGGCTCGTCCCTTAACCATTATAATTCTGTCATTTTTGCAGCGAATTTTGGCGCAGTTACGAAAATGATGACGGATTACTGACTTAGCATACCGGCCTTTACATTTTGCACAGGCAATGAAATCTTGTGCAGTCTTTTCCATTCTTTCGTTAGGACGTCTACATACTAACAACTTGCCATCATTGAATCTTCGTTGCGTATTGAAGATGTGATTTCCATTCTTTCGAAGGGTCGCAATAATTTGTAACCGTTCAGGATTGCCTTTGGGAAGAGCACTAACTTTCTTAAAATCCTCTTCCTGGCTATGCACCATTTCTAAATGTCTTGCTATTTCAGTCTGCATTTTATTGCAGTAGAGACAAAAATATTTTTTCGTACTCGATGGAGTTGAAGAATCGTCAACGATTAAATCGGTATCATCAGGCGCTGATACTACCCTATTTGAAAATTCAAATGTAACAGGCTCCTCCAATTCGTGATCTGACACTTCCATCGATGCTCCGCTATCAGTGGTATCGCTCTGCTCTATAACTTGATAATCCTTGTCTTTTTCTGAATCATCGTTGAAACTTTCATCTATAACAATATTGGCAAATATTTATTTGTCAGTACAATCCTCATTATAGTTATTCAAACACCCACAAATGGGGCGTTGAAAAATTATGTGGTACAGGTTAGTTACATACACGTTATTGTTGAAGATATCTCGATTTGTGAATGTACACCCGACGAGGTTCATACTGACTCCCTCTGAATTTCACAAGTCTCTAATACGGTTGTCAATGCAGTAATGATGGCTCATAGCACGACTCATTGGAACACTACGAGACATTACTGTTGCCAACATTATTCGAGTGTCGTCAAATTCACTGAGATCAGAATCAATCTGGCTGGGCGTACAATATATAAGACTTTACGTACTTGCATAGTGTATCTTATTCATACAAGGGTTGATTGGTAAATCGATTGATTTTTCGTTGTATAAGTTCGAAAGGTGAAGAACTAACTCAATCAGCATTGGAAATTAGCAGTAAATTTCCTTGATTTCAACAATACGTATTCATTTCAAAGTATTATAGATTACGTCAATATGTGGAAAATATATTATGGAAATAAATCAACTACTCAATGAATTCCCTACTTTTCAAAATTGGTTGCATTATTCTATTTTGAAACTAATTTCATCAGAAATATGACTTGCTTGTCAATTGCCTCTTGCAGAACAATTTTTAATCAACATTCGACTGAAATTATTATTGGGAAAAATCAGTAATTGATTTTGAAAATATAATTCCTCCGGTTTTTAGTATTTCCGATGAGAAGTTATTTATACCACCAAATTTGTCAACAGCTCAAAAGCAAATGTATGCTAAACATCAAACTGTGTACCTGTTATAATGTGAGGGGTTAAGGAAGCAAGTTATAACACCTTTCTTGGTTTGTTTAATAAGTATATAGTTTAATAAGGAAGTATATATATCGTTTACATTTATGTTCGGCTACTCGAGCCGCTCACCGAGGCTTCTCGCACTCGACTCTTGAGCGTTGGCTTTTCGCTCGCGCTATTTTCAAACTCTAGCCGTTACGCTTGCACATCATGTAAGATGTCGTTACTCGTACCGTTTTCGACGGTTTTGTACGTACACATGGATGTAGCATTTATCATATTACAACACGCCTCCTTAAATTTACATTCATTTGACAGTGTCACATTTTGTTTTATCATACTACAATTTCGTTTTGCAGTTTTGCGTGATGATTCATCTTAGGTTTAGCGCATTTCTATTTCTTTCGAACTTTTCTTTACATAAACTTTTAGTTAGCATGTCTGCTAAGTTTCTCGCTGACTCGATTTTTATAATGTCAATGTTGCCATTTTCATAGTTTTCATTTATAAAGTGGTACTGGATTCCTATGTGTTTGGAATTTTTTGTGAAATTGCCAAACTTGCTTATCGCTACTGCCCCACTGTTGTCTTCGTACAGTTTTATCGGTTTATCAAATTTTATATCAAATACATCATTTAGAAGATTTTTAATGTACAGTATCTCGGTTACAGCTTCTGACATTGCTGTATATTCCGTGAAAGTCGAATTTTTTGTCACAGTGCTTTGCTTTTTTGTTTTCCAGTGGACTAGGTTTCCGTATACTCTTACAATGTAGCCTGTTGTTGATTTACGATCTACATTGTCACCCGCGTAGTCTGAATCAACCATACAGTCTAACTTTTCGTGTTTTTCAGTTTTATCGGTATAAATCAATTTCAGGTGGCTTGTTTTAATTAAGTATTTCAAAATTCTTAGTGCATAAACGTAGTGAGTCTTACTGTAGCAGCTTTGATATCTGCTCATGTAGTTTACGCTATACGCAACATCAGGTCTAGTTCCTGTGCTTAAATATAACAGTTCGCCAATTAGATTTCGATACTTTATTCGCTCATCAATCTCATTGGATTGGTCTAGTTTCAGGTTTATCTCCATAGGAGTATCATACAGTTTTGCTTCGTTTAGGCCATATTTATCAGCCAAAGATAAAATGTAATTTTCTTGACTCAAGGTCATCATGTTTCTTTGCTCGTTGTAATTTATTTCGATACTACGTATTCTTTGATTTTACCAAGATCCTTCATGATGAATTTTTTTTGCAACTTAGCTTTTACTTTGTTTATTTTTTCTTTGTCTTTGCAACATATCAGTAAGTCGTCTACAACAACAAGAATATATATTTTATCTTTGTCTGACTTGTTTACATATATACAATAGTCGTGCCTGCTTCTGACAAAACCCAAGTCTTGTACGTAGTCATTGAAGCAATCGTACCACGCTCGGGGGCTTTCTTTTAGTCCATACAGTGCCTTTTTTAATTTGCACACTTTATTTTCTCCAGTCTCGTAGCCTTGTGGTTCACGGATATACGTTTCTGATTTCACTTTACCGTTGAGAAACGCGGTTTCAACGTCCATTTGTTCAATATACATGTGATTTACACAGCTATAGCTCAATAACATCTTTAATGTTTGCATCTTCCCTACTGGCGAGTAAACATTTTCTATAGATAATTCTCTTTGCTGATACCCTAAGGCTACGATTCTGGCTTTATACGTGTCTTTTTTCTTTTTGTAGATCCACTTAACATCAATTATTTTCTTGCCTGGTGGTTTATCAACGATTTCCCAGGTATTATTTTTGTGTAGGCTTTCGATTTCTCTATCCATGGCTCTTTGCCACTCTCTACTTTCTGTGGAATTTAATGCCCCCTGAAAATTTTCTGGGACATTTGCGTTTACGTAATTTACAAATATAAAATGTGTGACAGGATTGCCATATCTGATTACTGGATTTCGCTTTCTCTTTGGTTTATCGATGTGTTCTGTCGCGCCAGTTAAATTTTCATTGTCACTACTTTCGCGTTCTGGCTCATTCGCGCTCTCTTCATCAATGTCATCAATGTTTACATCTACTTGTGTTGTGCTCGAATTCGTATCAGAGTAGTGCTCATCGCGTTCGTTCTCTGAATCTATATTGAATGGATTTTCACTGGCAATCTTTTCAAGACAAACTAATTCTGAATCATTTTCGATTATTTTTACGTGTCTCGCGTTAACTATCTTGTTATTCAATAGTACTCGATAGCTATTTCTGTTATATCCTATCAGTGTGCCTATGCCGGCTTTATCGTCCCATTTCGTTTGTCTTTTACTTTCTGGTATTCTTACAAAAACTTCGCTCCCGTAAATTTTTAAATTTCTTGCATCAGGTTTTTTACCCCATAATATTTCGTACGGCGTTTTATTTTCTTTCGTGTTGGCTAATGTACGGTTTTTGAGATAGGCGACGGTTTTTATCATTTCTGGCCAGTACATTGTTGGTACTTAAGCTTCGCGTAGTAGACATCTACCAATGTCCATTGCAGATCGATTAAATCTCTCGGCTACTCCATTCAATTCGTGGACGTATGGAGGACATGTTAGTAATTCAATGCCCTTCCTTTGAATGAAGTCGTATATTTCGCGATTTAAATACTCCTTGCCGTTATCGCACTGGAGTTTTTTTACTTTTTTACTGAGTTGATTTTCGACCAAGTTAACATATTCAATGAAGCAACTAGCAGTTTGTGCTTTGCTTTTCATACAGAATATTTTACTGCTTCTACTGTAGTCGTCGATAAACGTTAAGAAGTATCTTTCTCCACCACAGCCTGCAATTCGGTGTGGTCCATTTAAGTCAGAATGGATTAATTCTAAAGTTTCACTTGTTTCCGTCCTATCATTTTCAAACGGTACATTTGCCATTTTGCTTTGAATGCAGTTTGCGCATTTTAGCTCAGTGTTTTCTAGATTTTCCGGTAATCCGGTTAGCAATTTATCTTTAATTATCTTGTCCAAATATTGAAAATTTACATGGCCAAGGGCCCGGTGCCATTTTTCTTTTTGGGTTAGTTTAGTCGTGTTTGCGTACATTTCATCGTTTACATTTTTGTAAACAAAACTTTTCATTTTATATAACCCATTTTCAATGTTTGCTGCAGCTATTAACTTTGTTTCTAGAGTATAGATTTTTGCATTCGACCCTGTTGTTACTATGGTGCAGTTTTCTGCTATCTTGGACACACTGAGCAGATTTTCTCTTAAACCATTTACAAAATATACATTTTTTAGTTCTACTCTATTTGTGCCGCAGTAATTTTCAAAATACAGTTTCAATTTCCCTAGCTTGGTAGCTTTTAACTTTTTGCCATCTGGCAAGTTTACATCTATTGCCTTTTCCAATGTCACAAAGTTTTCAAACAATCCATCATTGTTTATGAGGTGATCGGTGCATCCACTATCCAATAACCAATTTATTTCAATTTTGTTTTCAACATTTTTCTGATAAGAATTATCAAAGCTTACATTACCTATGTGTATATTAACATGTCTTGCCTGAGCTTTCTCTTCTAGCTGATGATTCAGATGAGTTGCCCATGACGATATGTCGTTGACTTGTTCTGGATCTCCGGATCCACCTCGCATTGTCTGATTTCCACGACCTACGCCATTTCCTCTGACGCCTATAGTTGTAGTTTCCACGTTGTGGGCCTCGCCCTCGGCCTTGGTTATGATGTGTTGCTCGACTTCGTTGGTTTACGTTGCCTCTGCCTCGGCTATGTTGTGAAGGGGAGGTACCTGAGTAGACGGCAAGAAAAACAGGTAAACTTCGGGAATTTTTATCTGAAAAACTAATGTTTCGATTGGATCCGGGTTTTTTTTATTGGAAAATATGTACATTGAGGTATTTTGAGGAATTTTTTCAAATAAATTCGTTGAGTGGAAGCGCCGTTGTTGTGGTCAGCGTCAGACTTGCTGTTCGTTGACATAGCTTATGGTGCCAAGGATTCCGGGCAGTCGGTTGATCTGAAACAGGAAAACGCAACGGATTTTCAAAATATAATATACAAAGGAGTCCGCTACGTAGGATTTTGTTGAAATTTTCATTTTTGGCGGAATTGCGACGGTCTTAATTTAACATTCGTTTTTCGTTCGCAATTTCCGACGATTGTGTTGGCATAAAGAAGCAATGGTTCAATCGAATGAAAAACCCCTACGTAGCGGACGAGAAAAACTATCGAAGAATATTGTATCTAAATTTGAACAAAATCGGACGAGCCGTTTTCGAGATACATCTGGCACCGACTTTGAAAACTATGTTTCGAGATAATCGCGTTTGAAAAGTGGGTAAAGAAATGACGCGCTCGGCTGTTGGGCCGCTGCATGATCTTTCGGTAAATTCTCCGTATAATTTTGGCGATTGCGGAATTTCAACATGATAGAGATATTTTTCACCTTACCGTTAATCAGCAATCCCAGGGCCATACATCGGTCCCTCCGAAGTACTCGCTGCTTCGTCAGCTGCAATTCTCGATTGTCTGCGCTGAATTCTCCCTTCACGGGTCGCGTTTCGAGTTTGAATTTCAGCCTTCGCAATGCGGTCCGCATCCTCGATCTCGCATTGCCTATCAGCATTTCTCCCGACTTGAATTCCCAAGGCATCCATCACTTGGAGATAGAATTTTGCCCCACAGTTAAAAACGCATGTGGCCACCAACGAATTGAAACCCCGTTTCCGCCATGTCCCATCGCCAGATACGGTCAATCCTTCATTGGGCCGTTTTGTTGCTTCAGTCGTTCTTTCCTTCGCTTCTTGCGCACTCGAAATACAAATCGTCTCACGTACTGATTCTGACGCAGTTAGAATATTCTTCACAATTACATCATACGTGCATTGTACAACTGGTTGTGCTAAATCCAACAGCCCACAAAATCTTTGCATACCTCTCAGACCAATTCCAATCATCCGCATGGCGAAAATAAATCTCGTATTTATTTCGTACGCTTTTGAAATATATGGGCAGGAGGATACACTTCGGGGCTCACAGGATGGACATTCTATTTTTATTTTAAAACCAAGGCCACGAGTGGAGGTTTTCGTGATGGTAATTGTCTGTCCGCAGTCTTTACATTTCACGTGTTCACTTATAAAAGAAAAAACAGTCACAAAATTCAGCAAAACGTATTCGATACTGTGGTTTATACTCGGTTCTAAATCGATTGATTTCTGAATTTTTTTGGCAGAAGCACTCACTTGACTTTCATCTTTTTCCCATTCATAGCGATTCAACGGACGTCTTCTTTTCGGAGTTTTGTCTTTACGGATCTTGAGCGTCGCTCTATCCGTTCTTGAGATTTTACTTCGCTGGTCTTTACGGTTCATTTTATCGATTTCACTTAACGAACAACGGAATAGAAAATACTATTCACTCCTGTAGGATGAACGATAGACTGACGCTTCGACACAACCTCAGGCCCCCGGAGTCATCCTACCCTTGAATACCTGCTCGCTCAAACAAAAGGCCCCAGCGCGACAGCTGCAAACCCAACCGACCGCGCTCGACGTTCTGCCGCCTTTCGCAGAATAACCCACAACTTCTACAATATTGCGAATTTCTACATGAAATTTATACACAATGTTCATTGAACTACAAACTACAAGCAAAAAACAAAAAAAAAAAAATCGATTTTTTGAAAAATTCACTCAGGTACCTCCCCTGAAGAGCTCCAGCAGTCCTTTGTCAAGTGACCTTGTTTGCCACAGTTGTGGCACGTGACTCTTGTTTTTGCATTGAATGTGCTTACGTTTTTCTTTTGCTCGTTGTCCTTACTTGAGAGACTTTTCTCAAGGATTTTTGATTTCACAAACTCGAAGGTTCTCTGTGCTTCAGGTACCAAGTCTATATAGTCACCAATTACACTATAATTACCAGGTAGTGTTTTGAGCAGATATCTAATTTTTTCATCTTCGGACAATGTACCTCCAGCTGATTTCACTTTGTTGCACATTTGTTCAAACTTGATAAAGAATTCTTCAACATTTTCAAAGTTTTTTAATCTCAAGTCATCCAGGATGCTCCTTTACTGAACTTGAATTGCGGTTGATGTATTTATGTACATGCTGTCAAATTTCTTGATCATGTCATACGCAGTTTCACAATTCTCGATATATTCCAATTGATCATTTGAAACAGAGTTCACTATGATCATCTTGGCTTTCAAACTTGTTTTATTCCACGCTTCTGCGGTAATTGGTTCATCAGCCCTTCTTTTTCGCACTGCTTGTTCCTTGCATTCTTTATATTCGAGATTTATCAAAAGTCTCATTTTCCATTTGCCATAATCGCTTCCGTCAAATATGTGAAGTTTCATATAGGTTTCCTCGGTGTTGTTTGCCATTTCAGCTTGAATTTGAGTCACTGGAGTTTCTTTTGTACCGAATTTTGATTCTATTTTGCTTGTGTCTAGCTGCACTTTGTCTTTACTGGACATTTATAGTTTTTCAGTCTACTTGTATAAACCACGCTCTGCTACCATGTTATAATGTGAGGGGTTAAGGAAGCAAGTTATAACACCTTTCTTGGTTTGTTTAATAAGTATATAGTTTAATAAGGAAGTATATATATCGTTTACATTTATGTTTGGCTACTCGAGCCGCTCACCGAGGCTTCTCGCACTCGACTCTTGAGCGTTGGCTTTTCGCTCGCGCTATTTTCAAACTCTAGCCGTTACGCTTGCACATCATGTAAGATGTCGTTACTCGTACCGTTTTCGACGGTTTTGTACGTACACATGGATGTAGCATTTATCATATTACAACACGCCTCCTTAAATTTACATTCATTTGACAGTGTCACATTTTGTTTTATCATACTACAATTTCGTTTTGCAGTTTTGCGTGATGATTCATCTTAGGTTTAGCGCATTTCTATTTCTTTCGAACTTTTCTTTACATAAACTTTTAGTTAGCATGTCTGCTAAGTTTCTCGCTGACTCGATTTTTATAATGTCAATGTTGCCATTTTCATAGTTTTCATTTATAAAGTGGTACTGGATTCCTATGTGTTTGGAATTTTTTGTGAAATTGCCAAACTTGCTTATCGCTACTGCCCCACTGTTGTCTTCGTACAGTTTTATCGGTTTATCAAATTTTATATCAAATACATCATTTAGAAGATTTTTAATGTACAGTATCTCGGTTACAGCTTCTGACATTGCTGTATATTCCGTGAAAGTCGAATTTTTTGTCACAGTGCTTTGCTTTTTTGTTTTCCAGTGGACTAGGTTTCCGTATACTCTTACAATGTAGCCTGTTGTTGATTTACGATCTACATTGTCACCCGCGTAGTCTGAATCAACCATACAGTCTAACTTTTCGTGTTTTTCAGTTTTATCGGTATAAATCAATTTCAGGTGGCTTGTTTTAATTAAGTATTTCAAAATTCTTAGTGCATAAACGTAGTGAGTCTTACTGTAGCAGCTTTGATATCTGCTCATGTAGTTTACGCTATACGCAACATCAGGTCTAGTTCCTGTGCTTAAATATAACAGTTCGCCAATTAGATTTCGATACTTTATTCGCTCATCAATCTCATTGGATTGGTCTAGTTTCAGGTTTATCTCCATAGGAGTATCATACAGTTTTGCTTCGTTTAGGCCATATTTATCAGCCAAAGATAAAATGTAATTTTCTTGACTCAAGGTCATCATGTTTCTTTGCTCGTTGTAATTTATTTCGATACTACGTATTCTTTGATTTTACCAAGATCCTTCATGATGAATTTTTTTTGCAACTTAGCTTTTACTTTGTTTATTTTTTCTTTGTCTTTGCAACATATCAGTAAGTCGTCTACAACAACAAGAATATATATTTTATCTTTGTCTGACTTGTTTACATATATACAATAGTCGTGCCTGCTTCTGACAAAACCCAAGTCTTGTACGTAGTCATTGAAGCAATCGTACCACGCTCGGGGGCTTTCTTTTAGTCCATACAGTGCCTTTTTTAATTTGCACACTTTATTTTCTCCAGTCTCGTAGCCTTGTGGTTCACGGATATACGTTTCTGATTTCACTTTACCGTTGAGAAACGCGGTTTCAACGTCCATTTGTTCAATATACATGTGATTTACACAGCTATAGCTCAATAACATCTTTAATGTTTGCATCTTCCCTACTGGCGAGTAAACATTTTCTATAGATAATTCTCTTTGCTGATACCCTAAGGCTACGATTCTGGCTTTATACGTGTCTTTTTTCTTTTTGTAGATCCACTTAACATCAATTATTTTCTTGCCTGGTGGTTTATCAACGATTTCCCAGGTATTATTTTTGTGTAGGCTTTCGATTTCTCTATCCATGGCTCTTTGCCACTCTCTACTTTCTGTGGAATTTAATGCCCCCTGAAAATTTTCTGGGACATTTGCGTTTACGTAATTTACAAATATAAAATGTGTGACAGGATTGCCATATCTGATTACTGGATTTCGCTTTCTCTTTGGTTTATCGATGTGTTCTGTCGCGCCAGTTAAATTTTCATTGTCACTACTTTCGCGTTCTGGCTCATTCGCGCTCTCTTCATCAATGTCATCAATGTTTACATCTACTTGTGTTGTGCTCGAATTCGTATCAGAGTAGTGCTCATCGCGTTCGTTCTCTGAATCTATATTGAATGGATTTTCACTGGCAATCTTTTCAAGACAAACTAATTCTGAATCATTTTCGATTATTTTTACGTGTCTCGCGTTAACTATCTTGTTATTCAATAGTACTCGATAGCTATTTCTGTTATATCCTATCAGTGTGCCTATGCCGGCTTTATCGTCCCATTTCGTTTGTCTTTTACTTTCTGGTATTCTTACAAAAACTTCGCTCCCGTAAATTTTTAAATTTCTTGCATCAGGTTTTTTACCCCATAATATTTCGTACGGCGTTTTATTTTCTTTCGTGTTGGCTAATGTACGGTTTTTGAGATAGGCGACGGTTTTTATCATTTCTGGCCAGTACATTGTTGGTACTTAAGCTTCGCGTAGTAGACATCTACCAATGTCCATTGCAGATCGATTAAATCTCTCGGCTACTCCATTCAATTCGTGGACGTATGGAGGACATGTTAGTAATTCAATGCCCTTCCTTTGAATGAAGTCGTATATTTCGCGATTTAAATACTCCTTGCCGTTATCGCACTGGAGTTTTTTTACTTTTTTACTGAGTTGATTTTCGACCAAGTTAACATATTCAATGAAGCAACTAGCAGTTTGTGCTTTGCTTTTCATACAGAATATTTTACTGCTTCTACTGTAGTCGTCGATAAACGTTAAGAAGTATCTTTCTCCACCACAGCCTGCAATTCGGTGTGGTCCATTTAAGTCAGAATGGATTAATTCTAAAGTTTCACTTGTTTCCGTCCTATCATTTTCAAACGGTACATTTGCCATTTTGCTTTGAATGCAGTTTGCGCATTTTAGCTCAGTGTTTTCTAGATTTTCCGGTAATCCGGTTAGCAATTTATCTTTAATTATCTTGTCCAAATATTGAAAATTTACATGGCCAAGGGCCCGGTGCCATTTTTCTTTTTGGGTTAGTTTAGTCGTGTTTGCGTACATTTCATCGTTTACATTTTTGTAAACAAAACTTTTCATTTTATATAACCCATTTTCAATGTTTGCTGCAGCTATTAACTTTGTTTCTAGAGTATAGATTTTTGCATTCGACCCTGTTGTTACTATGGTGCAGTTTTCTGCTATCTTGGACACACTGAGCAGATTTTCTCTTAAACCATTTACAAAATATACATTTTTTAGTTCTACTCTATTTGTGCCGCAGTAATTTTCAAAATACAGTTTCAATTTCCCTAGCTTGGTAGCTTTTAACTTTTTGCCATCTGGCAAGTTTACATCTATTGCCTTTTCCAATGTCACAAAGTTTTCAAACAATCCATCATTGTTTATGAGGTGATCGGTGCATCCACTATCCAATAACCAATTTATTTCAATTTTGTTTTCAACATTTTTCTGATAAGAATTATCAAAGCTTACATTACCTATGTGTATATTAACATGTCTTGCCTGAGCTTTCTCTTCTAGCTGATGATTCAGATGAGTTGCCCATGACGATATGTCGTTGACTTGTTCTGGATCTCCGGATCCACCTCGCATTGTCTGATTTCCACGACCTACGCCATTTCCTCTGACGCCTATAGTTGTAGTTTCCACGTTGTGGGCCTCGCCCTCGGCCTTGGTTATGATGTGTTGCTCGACTTCGTTGGTTTACGTTGCCTCTGCCTCGGCTATGTTGTGAAGGGGAGGTACCTGAGTAGACGGCAAGAAAAACAGGTAAACTTCGGGAATTTTTATCTGAAAAACTAATGTTTCGATTGGATCCGGGTTTTTTTTATTGGAAAATATGTACATTGAGGTATTTTGAGGAATTTTTTCAAATAAATTCGTTGAGTGGAAGCGCCGTTGTTGTGGTCAGCGTCAGACTTGCTGTTCGTTGACATAGCTTATGGTGCCAAGGATTCCGGGCAGTCGGTTGATCTGAAACAGGAAAACGCAACGGATTTTCAAAATATAATATACAAAGGAGTCCGCTACGTAGGATTTTGTTGAAATTTTCATTTTTGGCGGAATTGCGACGGTCTTAATTTAACATTCGTTTTTCGTTCGCAATTTCCGACGATTGTGTTGGCATAAAGAAGCAATGGTTCAATCGAATGAAAAACCCCTACGTAGCGGACGAGAAAAACTATCGAAGAATATTGTATCTAAATTTGAACAAAATCGGACGAGCCGTTTTCGAGATACATCTGGCACCGACTTTGAAAACTATGTTTCGAGATAATCGCGTTTGAAAAGTGGGTAAAGAAATGACGCGCTCGGCTGTTGGGCCGCTGCATGATCTTTCGGTAAATTCTCCGTATAATTTTGGCGATTGCGGAATTTCAACATGATAGAGATATTTTTCACCTTACCGTTAATCAGCAATCCCAGGGCCATACATCGGTCCCTCCGAAGTACTCGCTGCTTCGTCAGCTGCAATTCTCGATTGTCTGCGCTGAATTCTCCCTTCACGGGTCGCGTTTCGAGTTTGAATTTCAGCCTTCGCAATGCGGTCCGCATCCTCGATCTCGCATTGCCTATCAGCATTTCTCCCGACTTGAATTCCCAAGGCATCCATCACTTGGAGATAGAATTTTGCCCCACAGTTAAAAACGCATGTGGCCACCAACGAATTGAAACCCCGTTTCCGCCATGTCCCATCGCCAGATACGGTCAATCCTTCATTGGGCCGTTTTGTTGCTTCAGTCGTTCTTTCCTTCGCTTCTTGCGCACTCGAAATACAAATCGTCTCACGTACTGATTCTGACGCAGTTAGAATATTCTTCACAATTACATCATACGTGCATTGTACAACTGGTTGTGCTAAATCCAACAGCCCACAAAATCTTTGCATACCTCTCAGACCAATTCCAATCATCCGCATGGCGAAAATAAATCTCGTATTTATTTCGTACGCTTTTGAAATATATGGGCAGGAGGATACACTTCGGGGCTCACAGGATGGACATTCTATTTTTATTTTAAAACCAAGGCCACGAGTGGAGGTTTTCGTGATGGTAATTGTCTGTCCGCAGTCTTTACATTTCACGTGTTCACTTATAAAAGAAAAAACAGTCACAAAATTCAGCAAAACGTATTCGATACTGTGGTTTATACTCGGTTCTAAATCGATTGATTTCTGAATTTTTTTGGCAGAAGCACTCACTTGACTTTCATCTTTTTCCCATTCATAGCGATTCAACGGACGTCTTCTTTTCGGAGTTTTGTCTTTACGGATCTTGAGCGTCGCTCTATCCGTTCTTGAGATTTTACTTCGCTGGTCTTTACGGTTCATTTTATCGATTTCACTTAACGAACAACGGAATAGAAAATACTATTCACTCCTGTAGGATGAACGATAGACTGACGCTTCGACACAACCTCAGGCCCCCGGAGTCATCCTACCCTTGAATACCTGCTCGCTCAAACAAAAGGCCCCAGCGCGACAGCTGCAAACCCAACCGACCGCGCTCGACGTTCTGCCGCCTTTCGCAGAATAACCCACAACTTCTACAATATTGCGAATTTCTACATGAAATTTATACACAATGTTCATTGAACTACAAACTACAAGCAAAAAACAAAAAAAAAAAAATCGATTTTTTGAAAAATTCACTCAGGTACCTCCCCTGAAGAGCTCCAGCAGTCCTTTGTCAAGTGACCTTGTTTGCCACAGTTGTGGCACGTGACTCTTGTTTTTGCATTGAATGTGCTTACGTTTTTCTTTTGCTCGTTGTCCTTACTTGAGAGACTTTTCTCAAGGATTTTTGATTTCACAAACTCGAAGGTTCTCTGTGCTTCAGGTACCAAGTCTATATAGTCACCAATTACACTATAATTACCAGGTAGTGTTTTGAGCAGATATCTAATTTTTTCATCTTCGGACAATGTACCTCCAGCTGATTTCACTTTGTTGCACATTTGTTCA
>CAUJGY010000114.1:0-63353 GCA_963170745.1 Phymatocera aterrima
ATCCAACCTTTGTTACACAAAAATACACCTGGAAAGAAGTTATTCCGCATGGTACGAAAAAGAGATGATCGAAAATATTTTTTTTCAGAATCAAGATCGGACTTTGATGGGTGAGTTTCTAGGTGTATTTCGACCCGCTGAATCCGAAAATCCAAACTTTGTCGAGCAAAAATATGCTTGGAAAAAAGTTATTTCGCATGGTACGAAAAAGAGATGATCGAAAATATCTGTCTCCAGAATCGGAATCGAACTTTGATGGGTGGGTTTATAGGTGTATTTTGACCCGCTGAATCCAAAAATCCGACCTCTTATGACCAAAAATATGCTTGGAAAAAAGTTATTTCGCATGGTACGAAAAAGAGATGATCGAAAATATCTGTCTCCAGAATCGGAATCGAACTTTGATGGGTGGGTTTATAGGTGTATTTTGACCCGCTGAATCCAAAAATCAAACCTTTGTTGAACGAAAATACACCTGGAAAGAAGTTATTCCGCATGGTACGAAAAAGAGATGATCGAAAATATTTTTTTTCAGAATCGAGATCGGACTTCAATGGGTGAGTTTCTAGGGGTATTTCGACCCGCTGAATCCAAAAATCCGACCTCTTATGACCAAAAATATGCTTGGAAAAAAGTTATTTCGCATGGTACGAAAAAGAGATGATCGAAAATATTTTTATTCAGAATCAAAATCGGACTTTGATGGGTGAGTTTCTAGGTGTATTTCGACCCGCTGGATGCGAAAATCCAACCTTTGATGACCAAAAATATGCTTGGAAAAAAGTTATTTCGCATGGTACGAAAAAGAGATGATCGAAAATATTTTTTTTCAGAATCAAGATCGGACTTTGATGGGTGAGTTTCTAGGTGTATTTCGACCCGCTGAATCCGAAAATCCAAACTTTGTTGAGCAAAAATATGCTTGGAAAAAAGTTATTTCGCATGGTACGAAAAAGAGATGATCGAAAATATCTGTCTCCAGAATCGGAATCGAACTTTGATGGGTGGGTTTATAGGTGTATTTTGACCCGCTGAATCCAAAAATCCGACCTCTTATGACCAAAAATATGCTTGGAAAAAAGTTATTTCGCATGGTACGAAAAAGAGATGATCGAAAATATCTGTCTCCAGAATCGGAATCGAACTTTGATGGGTGGGTTTATAGGTGTATTTTGACCCGCTGAATCCAAAAATCAAACCTTTGTTAAACGAAAATACGCCTGGAAAGAAGTTATTCCGCATGGTACGAAAAAGAGATGATCGAAAATATTTTTTTTCAGAATCGAGATCGGACTTCAATGGGTGAGTTTCTAGGGGTATTTCGACCCGCTGAATCCAAAAATCCGACCTCTTATGACCAAAAATATGCTCGGAAAAAAGTTATTTCGCATGGTACGAAAAAGAGATGATCGAAAATATTTTTATTCAGAATCAGAATCGGACTTTGATGGGTGAGTTTCTAGGTGTATTTCGACCCGCTGGATGCGAAAATCCAACCTTTGATGACCAAAAATATGCTTGGAAAAAAGTTATTTCGCATGGTACGAAAAAGAGATGATCGAAAATATTTTTTTCAGAATCGAAATCGAACTTTGAAGGGTGGGTTTATAGGTGTATTTTGACCCGCTGAATCCAAAAATCCAACCTTTGTTACACGAAAATACACCTGGAAAGAAGTTATTTCGCATGGTACGAAAAAGAGATGATCGAAAATATTTTTATTCAGAATCAAAATCGGACTTTGATGGGTGAGTTTCTAGGTGTATTTCGACCCGCTGGATGCGAAAATCCAACCTTTGATGACCAAAAATATGCTTGGAAAAAAGTTATTTCGCATGGTACGAAAAAGAGATGATCGAAAATATCTGTCTCCAGAATCGAAATCGAACTTTGAAGGGTGGGTTTATAGGTGTATTTTGACCCGCTGAATCCAAAAATCCAACCTTTGTTACACGAAAATACACCTGGAAAGAAGTTATTTCGCATGGTACGAAAAAGAGATGATCGAAAATATTTTTTTTCAGAATCGAGATCGGACTTCAATGGGTGAGTTTCTAGGGGTATTTCGACCCGCTGAATCCAAAAATCCGACCTCTTATGACCAAAAATATGCTTGGAAAAAAGTTATTTCGCATGGTACGAAAAAGAGATGATCGAAAATATTTTTATTCAGAATCAAAATCGGACTTTGATGGGTGAGTTTCTAGGTGTATTTCGACCCGCTGGATGCGAAAATCCAACCTTTGATGACCAAAAATATGCTTGGAAAAAAGTTATTTCGCATGGTACGAAAAAGAGATGATCGAAAATATTTTTTTTCAGAATCAAGATCGGACTTTGATGGGTGAGTTTCTAGGTGTATTTCGACCCGCTGAATCCGAAAATCCAAACTTTGTTGAGCAAAAATATGCTTGGAAAAAAGTTATTTCGCATGGTACGAAAAAGAGATGATCGAAAATATCTGTCTCCAGAATCGGAATCGAACTTTGATGGGTGGGTTTATAGGTGTATTTTGACCCGCTGAATCCAAAAATCCGACCTCTTATGACCAAAAATATGCTTGGAAAAAAGTTATTTCGCATGGTACGAAAAAGAGATGATCGAAAATATCTGTCTCCAGAATCGGAATCGAACTTTGATGGGTGGGTTTATAGGTGTATTTTGACCCGCTGAATCCAAAAATCAAACCTTTGTTCAACGAAAATACGCCTGGAAAGGAGTTATTCCGCATGGTACGAAAAAGAGATGATCGAAAATATTTTTTTTCAGAATCGAGATCGGACTTCAATGGGTGAGTTTCTAGGGGTATTTCGACCCGCTGAATCCAAAAATCCGACCTCTTATGACCAAAAATATGCTTGGAAAAAAGTTATTTCGCATGGTACGAAAAAGAGATGATCGAAAATATTTTTATTCAGAATCAAAATCGGACTTTGATGGGTGAGTTTCTAGGTGTATTTCGACCCGCTGGATGCGAAAATCCAACCTTTGATGACCAAAAATATGCTTGGAAAAAAGTTATTTCGCATGGTACGAAAAAGAGATGATCGAAAATATCTGTCTCCAGAATCGAAATCGAACTTTGAAGGGTGGGTTTATAGGTGTATTTTGACCCGCTGAATCCAAAAATCCAACCTTTGTTACACGAAAATACACCTGGAAAGAAGTTATTTCGCATGGTACGAAAAAGAGATGATCGGAAATATTTTTATTCAGAATCAAAATCGGACTTTGATGGGTGAGTTTCTAGGTGTATTTCGACCCGCTGGATGCGAAAATCCAACCTTTGATGACCAAAAATATGCTTGGAAAAAAGTTATTTCGCATGGTACGAAAAAGAGATGATCGAAAATATCTGTCTCCAGAATCGAAATCGAACTTTGAAGGGTGGGTTTATAGGTGTATTTTGACCCGCTGAATCCAAAAATCCAACCTTTGTTACACGAAAATACACCTGGAAAGAAGTTATTTCGCATGGTACGAAAAAGAGATGATCGAAAATATTTTTTTTCAGAATCAAAATCGGACTTTAATGGGTGAGTTTCTAGGTGTATTTCGACCCCCTGAATCCGAAAATCCAACCTCTGATGACCGAAAATATGCTTGGAAAAAAGTTATTTCGCATGGTACGAAAAAGAGATGATCGAAAATATTTTTTTTCAGAATCAAGATCGGACTTTGATGGGTGAGTTTCTAGGTGTATTTCGACCCCCTGAATCCGAAAATCCAACCTCTGATGACCAAAAATATGCTTGGAAAAAAGTTATTTCGCATGGTACGAAAAAGAGATGATCGAAAATATCTGTCTCCAGAATCGAAATCGAACTTTGAAGGGTGGGTTTATAGGTGTATTTTGACCCGCTGAATCCAAAAATCCAACCTTTGTTACACGAAAATACACCTGGAATGAAGTTATTTCGCATGGTACGAAAAAGAGATGATCGAAAATATCTGTCTCCAGAATCGGAATCGAACTTTGATGGGTGGGTTTATAGGTGTATTTTGACCCGCTGAATCCAAAAATCAAACCTTTGTTAAACGAAAATACACCTGGAAAGAAGTTATTCCGCATGGTACGAAAAAGAGATGATCGAAAATATTTTTTTTCAGAATCGAGATCGGACTTTAATGGGTGAGTTTCTAGGGGTATTTCGACCCGCTGAATCCAAAAATCCGACCTCTTATGACCAAAAATATGCTTGGAAAAAAGTTATTTCGCATGGTACGAAAAAGAGATGATCGAAAATATTTTTATTCAGAATCAAAATCGGACTTTGATGGGTGAGTTTCTAGGTGTATTTCGACCCGCTGGATGCGAAAATCCAACCTTTGATGACCAAAAATATGCTTGGAAAAAAGTTATTTCGCATGGTACGAAAAAGAGATGATCGAAAATATCTGTCTCCAGAATCGAAATCGAACTTTGAAGGGTGGGTTTATAGGTGTATTTTGACCCGCTGAATCCAAAAATCCAACCTTTGTTACACGAAAATACACCTGGAAAGAAGTTATTTCGCATGGTACGAAAAAGAGATGATCGAAAATATTTTTATTCAGAATCAAAATCGGACTTTGATGGGTGAGTTTCTAGGTGTATTTCGACCCGCTGGATGCGAAAATCCAACCTTTGATGACCAGAAATATGCTTGGAAAAAAGTTATTTCGCATGGTACGAAAAAGAGATGATCGAAAATATCTGTCTCCAGAATCGAAATCGAACTTTGAAGGGTGGGTTTATAGGTGTATTTTGACCCGCTGAATCCAAAAATCCAACCTTTGTTACACGAAAATACACCTGGAAAGAAGTTATTTCGCATGGTACGAAAAAGAGATGATCGAAAATATTTTTTTTCAGAATCAAAATCGGACTTTAATGGGTGAGTTTCTAGGTGTATTTCGACCCCCTGAATCCGAAAATCCAACCTCTGATGACCGAAAATATGCTTGGAAAAAAGTTATTTCGCATGGTACGAAAAAGAGATGATCGAAAATATTTTTTTTCAGAATCAAGATCGGACTTTGATGGGTGAGTTTCTAGGTGTATTTCGACCCCCTGAATCCGAAAATCCAACCTCTGATGACCAAAAATATGCTTGGAAAAAAGTTATTTCGCATGGTACGAAAAAGAGATGATCGAAAATATCTGTCTCCAGAATCGAAATCGAACTTTGAAGGGTGGGTTTATAGGTGTATTTTGACCCGCTGAATCCAAAAATCCAACCTTCGTTACACGAAAATACACCTGGAATGAAGTTATTTCGCATGGTACGAAAAAGAGATGATCGAAAATATCTGTCTCCAGAATCGGAATCGAACTTTGATGGGTGGGTTTATAGGTGTATTTTGACCCGCTGAATCCAAAAATCAAACCTGTGTTAAACGAAAATACACCTGGAAAGAAGTTATTCCGCATGGTACGAAAAAGAGATGATCGAAAATATTTTTTTTCAGAATCGAGATCGGACTTTAATGGGTGAGTTTCTAGGGGTATTTCGACCCGCTGAATCCAAAAATCCGACTTTTTAAGACCAAAAATATGCTTGGAAAAAAGTTATTTCGCATGGTACGAAAAAGAGATGATCGAAAATATTTTTATTCAGAATCAAAATCGGACTTTGATGGGTGAGTTTCTAGGTGTATTTCGACCCGCTGGATGCGAAAATCTAACCTTTGATGACCAAAAATATGCTTGGAAAGAAGTTATTTCGCATGGTACGAAAAAGAGATGATCGAAAATATCTGTCTCCAGAATCGAAATCGAACTTTGAAGGGTGGGTTTATAGGTGTATTTTGACCCGCTGAATCCAAAAATCCGACCTTTGTTACACGAAAATACACCTGGAAAGAAGTTATTTCGCATGGTACGAAAAAGAGATGATCGAAAATATTTTTTTTCAGAATCAAGATCGGACTTTGATGGGTGAGTTTCTAGGTGTATTTCGACCCGCTGAATCCGAAAATCCAAACTTTGTTGAGCAAAAATATGCTTGGAAAAAAGTTATTTCGCATGGTACGAAAAAGAGATGATCGAAAATATCTGTCTCCAGAATCGGAATCGAACTTTGATGGGTGGGTTTATAGGTGTATTTTGACCCGCTGAATCCAAAAATCCGACCTCTTATGACCAAAAATATGCTTGGAAAAAAGTTATTTCGCATGGTACGAAAAAGAGATGATCGAAAATATCTGTCTCCAGAATCGGAATCGAACTTTGATGGGTGGGTTTATAGGTGTATTTTGACCCGCTGAATCCAAAAATCAAACCTTTGTTGAACGAAAATACGCCTGGAAAGAAGTTATTCCGCATGGTACGAAAAAGAGATGATCGAAAATATTTTTTTTCAGAATCGAGATCGGACTTCAATGGGTGAGTTTCTAGGGGTATTTCGACCCGCTGAATCCAAAAATCCGACCTCTTATGACCAAAAATATGCTTGGAACAAAGTTATTTCGCATGGTACGAAAAAGAGATGATGGAAAATATTTTTATTCAGAATCAAAATCGGACTTTGATGGGTGAGTTTCTAGGTGTATTTCGACCCGCTGGATGCGAAAATCCAACCTTTGATGACCAAAAATATGCTTGGAAAAAAGTTATTTCGCATGGTACGAAAAAGAGATGATCGAAAATATCTGTCTCCAGAATCGAAATCGAACTTTGAAGGGTGGGTTTATAGGTGTATTTTGACCCGCTGAATCCAAAAATCCAACCTTTGTTACACGAAAATACACCTGGAAAGAAGTTATTTCGCATGGTACGAAAAAGAGATGATCGAAAATATTTTTATTCAGAATCAAAATCGGACTTTGATGGGTGAGTTTCTAGGTGTATTTCGACCCGCTGGATGCGAAAATCCAACCTTTGATGACCAGAAATATGCTTGGAAAAAAGTTATTTCGCATGGTACGAAAAAGAGATGATCGAAAATATCTGTCTCCAGAATCGAAATCGAACTTTGAAGGGTGGGTTTATAGGTGTATTTTGACCCGCTGAATCCAAAAATCCAACCTTTGTTACACGAAAATACACCTGGAAAGAAGTTATTTCGCATGGTACGAAAAAGAGATGATCGAAAATATTTTTTTTCAGAATCAAAATCGGACTTTAATGGGTGAGTTTCTAGGTGTATTTCGACCCCCTGAATCCGAAAATCCAACCTCTGATGACCGAAAATATGCTTGGAAAAAAGTTATTTCGCATGGTACGAAAAAGAGATGATCGAAAATATTTTTTTTCAGAATCAAGATCGGACTTTGATGGGTGAGTTTCTAGGTGTATTTCGACCCCCTGAATCCGAAAATCCAACCTCTGATGACCAAAAATATGCTTGGAAAAAAGTTATTTCGCATGGTACGAAAAAGAGATGATCGAAAATATCTGTCTCCAGAATCGAAATCGAACTTTGAAGGGTGGGTTTATAGGTGTATTTTGACCCGCTGAATCCAAAAATCAAACCTTTGTTGAACGAAAATACGCCTGGAAAGAAGTTATTCCGCATGGTACGAAAAAGAGATGATCGAAAATATTTTTTTTCAGAATCGAGATCGGACTTCAATGGGTGAGTTTCTAGGGGTATTTCGACCCGCTGAATCCAAAAATCCGACCTCTTATGACCAAAAATATGCTTGGAAAAAAGTTATTTCGCATGGTACGAAAAAGAGATGATCGGAAATATTTTTATTCAGAATCAAAATCGGACTTTGATGGGTGAGTTTCTAGGTGTATTTCGACCCGCTGGATGCGAAAATCCAACCTTTGATGACCAAAAATATGCTTGGAAAAAAGTTATTTCGCATGGTACGAAAAAGAGATGATCGAAAATATCTGTCTCCAGAATCGAAATCGAACTTTGAAGGGTGGGTTTATAGGTGTATTTTGACCCGCTGAATCCAAAAATCCAACCTTTGTTACACGAAAATACACCTGGAAAGAAGTTATTTCGCATGGTACGAAAAAGAGATGATCGAAAATATTTTTATTCAGAATCAAAATCGGACTTTGATGGGTGAGTTTCTAGGTGTATTTCGACCCGCTGGATGCGAAAATCCAACCTTTGATGACCAGAAATATGCTTGGAAAAAAGTTATTTCGCATGGTACGAAAAAGAGATGATCGAAAATATCTGTCTCCAGAATCGAAATCGAACTTTGAAGGGTGGGTTTATAGGTGTATTTTGACCCGCTGAATCCAAAAATCCAACCTTTGTTACACGAAAATACACCTGGAAAGAAGTTATTTCGCATGGTACGAAAAAGAGATGATCGAAAATATTTTTTTTCAGAATCAAAATCGGACTTTAATGGGTGAGTTTCTAGGTGTATTTCGACCCCCTGAATCCGAAAATCCAACCTCTGATGACCGAAAATATGCTTGGAAAAAAGTTATTTCGCATGGTACGAAAAAGAGATGATCGAAAATATTTTTTTTCGGAATCAAGATCGGACTTTGATGGGTGAGTTTCTAGGTGTATTTCGACCCCCTGAATCCGAAAATCCAACCTCTGATGACCAAAAATATGCTTGGAAAAAAGTTATTTCGCATGGTACGAAAAAGAGATGATCGAAAATATCTGTCTCCAGAATCGAAATCGAACTTTGAAGGGTGGGTTTATAGGTGTATTTTGACCCGCTGAATCCAAAAATCCAACCTTCGTTACACGAAAATACACCTGGAATGAAGTTATTTCGCATGGTACGAAAAAGAGATGATCGAAAATATCTGTCTCCAGAATCGGAATCGAACTTTGATGGGTGGGTTTATAGGTGTATTTTGACCCGCTGAATCCAAAAATCAAACCTGTGTTAAACGAAAATACACCTGGAAAGAAGTTATTCCGCATGGTACGAAAAAGAGATGATCGAAAATATTTTTTTTCAGAATCGAGATCGGACTTTAATGGGTGAGTTTCTAGGGGTATTTCGACCCGCTGAATCCAAAAATCCGACTTTTTAAGACCAAAAATATGCTTGGAAAAAAGTTATTTCGCATGGTACGAAAAAGAGATGATCGAAAATATTTTTATTCAGAATCAAAATCGGACTTTGATGGGTGAGTTTCTAGGTGTATTTCGACCCGCTGGATGCGAAAATCTAACCTTTGATGACCAAAAATATGCTTGGAAAGAAGTTATTTCGCATGGTACGAAAAAGAGATGATCGAAAATATCTGTCTCCAGAATCGAAATCGAACTTTGAAGGGTGGGTTTATAGGTGTATTTTGACCCGCTGAATCCAAAAATCCGACCTTTGTTACACGAAAATACACCTGGAAAGAAGTTATTTCGCATGGTACGAAAAAGAGATGATCGAAAATATTTTTTTTCAGAATCAAGATCGGACTTTGATGGGTGAGTTTCTAGGTGTATTTCGACCCGCTGAATCCGAAAATCCAAACTTTGTTGAGCAAAAATATGCTTGGAAAAAAGTTATTTCGCATGGTACGAAAAAGAGATGATCGAAAATATCTGTCTCCAGAATCGGAATCGAACTTTGATGGGTGGGTTTATAGGTGTATTTTGACCCGCTGAATCCAAAAATCCGACCTCTTATGACCAAAAATATGCTTGGAAAAAAGTTATTTCGCATGGTACGAAAAAGAGATGATCGAAAATATCTGTCTCCAGAATCGGAATCGAACTTTGATGGGTGGGTTTATAGGTGTATTTTGACCCGCTGAATCCAAAAATCAAACCTTTGTTGAACGAAAATACGCCTGGAAAGAAGTTATTCCGCATGGTACGAAAAAGAGATGATCGAAAATATTTTTTTTCAGAATCGAGATCGGACTTCAATGGGTGAGTTTCTAGGGGTATTTCGACCCGCTGAATCCAAAAATCCGACCTCTTATGACCAAAAATATGCTTGGAACAAAGTTATTTCGCATGGTACGAAAAAGAGATGATCGAAAATATTTTTATTCAGAATCAAAATCGGACTTTGATGGGTGAGTTTCTAGGTGTATTTCGACCCGCTGGATGCGAAAATCCAACCTTTGATGACCAAAAATATGCTTGGAAAAAAGTTATTTCGCATGGTACGAAAAAGAGATGATCGAAAATATCTGTCTCCAGAATCGAAATCGAACTTTGAAGGGTGGGTTTATAGGTGTATTTTGACCCGCTGAATCCAAAAATCCAACCTTTGTTACACGAAAATACACCTGGAAAGAAGTTATTTCGCATGGTACGAAAAAGAGATGATCGAAAATATTTTTATTCAGAATCAAAATCGGACTTTGATGGGTGAGTTTCTAGGTGTATTTCGACCCGCTGGATGCGAAAATCCAACCTTTGATGACCAGAAATATGCTTGGAAAAAAGTTATTTCGCATGGTACGAAAAAGAGATGATCGAAAATATCTGTCTCCAGAATCGAAATCGAACTTTGAAGGGTGGGTTTATAGGTGTATTTTGACCCGCTGAATCCAAAAATCCAACCTTTGTTACACGAAAATACACCTGGAAAGAAGTTATTTCGCATGGTACGAAAAAGAGATGATCGAAAATATTTTTTTTCAGAATCAAAATCGGACTTTAATGGGTGAGTTTCTAGGTGTATTTCGACCCCCTGAATCCGAAAATCCAACCTCTGATGACCGAAAATATGCTTGGAAAAAAGTTATTTCGCATGGTACGAAAAAGAGATGATCGAAAATATTTTTTTTCAGAATCAAGATCGGACTTTGATGGGTGAGTTTCTAGGTGTATTTCGACCCCCTGAATCCGAAAATCCAACCTCTGATGACCAAAAATATGCTTGGAAAAAAGTTATTTCGCATGGTACGAAAAAGAGATGATCGAAAATATCTGTCTCCAGAATCGAAATCGAACTTTGAAGGGTGGGTTCATAGGTGTATTTTGACCCGCTGAATCCAAAAATCAAACCTTTGTTGAACGAAAATACGCCTGGAAAGAAGTTATTCCGCATGGTACGAAAAAGAGATGATCGAAAATATTTTTTTTCAGAATCGAGATCGGACTTCAATGGGTGAGTTTCTAGGGGTATTTCGACCCGCTGAATCCAAAAATCCGACCTCTTATGACCAAAAATATGCTTGGAAAAAAGTTATTTCGCATGGTACGAAAAAGAGATGATCGGAAATATTTTTATTCAGAATCAAAATCGGACTTTGATGGGTGAGTTTCTAGGTGTATTTCGACCCGCTGGATGCGAAAATCCAACCTTTGATGACCAAAAATATGCTTGGAAAAAAGTTATTTCGCATGGTACGAAAAAGAGATGATCGAAAATATCTGTCTCCAGAATCGAAATCGAACTTTGAAGGGTGGGTTTATAGGTGTATTTTGACCCGCTGAATCCAAAAATCCAACCTTTGTTACACGAAAATACACCTGGAAAGAAGTTATTTCGCATGGTACGAAAAAGAGATGATCGAAAATATTTTTATTCAGAATCAAAATCGGACTTTGATGGGTGAGTTTCTAGGTGTATTTCGACCCGCTGGATGCGAAAATCCAACCTTTGATGACCAGAAATATGCTTGGAAAAAAGTTATTTCGCATGGTACGAAAAAGAGATGATCGAAAATATCTGTCTCCAGAATCGAAATCGAACTTTGAAGGGTGGGTTTATAGGTGTATTTTGACCCGCTGAATCCAAAAATCCAACCTTTGTTACACGAAAATACACCTGGAAAGAAGTTATTTCGCATGGTACGAAAAAGAGATGATCGAAAATATTTTTTTTCAGAATCAAAATCGGACTTTAATGGGTGAGTTTCTAGGTGTATTTCGACCCCCTGAATCCGAAAATCCAACCTCTGATGACCGAAAATATGCTTGGAAAAAAGTTATTTCGCATGGTACGAAAAAGAGATGATCGAAAATATTTTTTTTCAGAATCAAGATCGGACTTTGATGGGTGAGTTTCTAGGTGTATTTCGACCCCCTGAATCCGAAAATCCAACCTCTGATGACCAAAAATATGCTTGGAAAAAAGTTATTTCGCATGGTACGAAAAAGAGATGATCGAAAATATCTGTCTCCAGAATCGAAATCGAACTTTGAAGGGTGGGTTTATAGGTGTATTTTGACCCGCTGAATCCAAAAATCCAACCTTCGTTACACGAAAATACACCTGGAATGAAGTTATTTCGCATGGTACGAAAAAGAGATGATCGAAAATATCTGTCTCCAGAATCGGAATCGAACTTTGATGGGTGGGTTTATAGGTGTATTTTGACCCGCTGAATCCAAAAATCAAACCTGTGTTAAACGAAAATACACCTGGAAAGAAGTTATTCCGCATGGTACGAAAAAGAGATGATCGAAAATATTTTTTTTCAGAATCGAGATCGGACTTTAATGGGTGAGTTTCTAGGGGTATTTCGACCCGCTGAATCCAAAAATCCGACTTTTTAAGACCAAAAATATGCTTGGAAAAAAGTTATTTCGCATGGTACGAAAAAGAGATGATCGAAAATATTTTTATTCAGAATCAAAATCGGACTTTGATGGGTGAGTTTCTAGGTGTATTTCGACCCGCTGGATGCGAAAATCTAACCTTTGATGACCAAAAATATGCTTGGAAAGAAGTTATTTCGCATGGTACGAAAAAGAGATGATCGAAAATATCTGTCTCCAGAATCGAAATCGAACTTTGAAGGGTGGGTTTATAGGTGTATTTTGACCCGCTGAATCCAAAAATCCGACCTTTGTTACACGAAAATACACCTGGAAAGAAGTTATTTCGCATGGTACGAAAAAGAGATGATCGAAAATATTTTTTTTCAGAATCAAGATCGGACTTTGATGGGTGAGTTTCTAGGTGTATTTCGACCCGCTGAATCCGAAAATCCAAACTTTGTTGAGCAAAAATATGCTTGGAAAAAAGTTATTTCGCATGGTACGAAAAAGAGATGATCGAAAATATCTGTCTCCAGAATCGGAATCGAACTTTGATGGGTGGGTTTATAGGTGTATTTTGACCCGCTGAATCCAAAAATCCGACCTCTTATGACCAAAAATATGCTTGGAAAAAAGTTATTTCGCATGGTACGAAAAAGAGATGATCGAAAATATCTGTCTCCAGAATCGGAATCGAACTTTGATGGGTGGGTTTATAGGTGTATTTTGACCCGCTGAATCCAAAAATCAAACCTTTGTTCAACGAAAATACGCCTGGAAAGAAGTTATTCCGCATGGTACGAAAAAGAGATGATCGAAAATATTTTTTTTCAGAATCGAGATCGGACTTCAATGGGTGAGTTTCTAGGGGTATTTCGACCCGCTGAATCCAAAAATCCGACCTCTTATGACCAAAAATATGCTTGGAAAAAAGTTATTTCGCATGGTACGAAAAAGAGATGATCGAAAATATTTTTATTCAGAATCAAAATCGGACTTTGATGGGTGAGTTTCTAGGTGTATTTCGACCCGCTGGATGCGAAAATCCAACCTTTGATGACCAAAAATATGCTTGGAAAAAAGTTATTTCGCATGGTACGAAAAAGAGATGATCGAAAATATCTGTCTCCAGAATCGAAATCGAACTTTGAAGGGTGGGTTTATAGGTGTATTTTGACCCGCTGAATCCAAAAATCCAACCTTTGTTACACGAAAATACACCTGGGAAGAAGTTATTTCGCATGGTACGAAAAAGAGATGATCGAAAATATTTTTATTCAGAATCAAAATCGGACTTTGATGGGTGAGTTTCTAGGTGTATTTCGACCCGCTGGATGCGAAAATCCAACCTTTGATGACCAGAAATATGCTTGGAAAAAAGTTATTTCGCATGGTACGAAAAAGAGATGATCGAAAATATCTGTCTCCAGAATCGAAATCGAACTTTGAAGGGTGGGTTTATAGGTGTATTTTGACCCGCTGAATCCAAAAATCCAACCTTTGTTACACGAAAATACACCTGGAAAGAAGTTATTTCGCATGGTACGAAAAAGAGATGATCGAAAATATTTTTTTTCAGAATCAAAATCGGACTTTAATGGGTGAGTTTCTAGGTGTATTTCGACCCCCTGAATCCGAAAATCCAACCTCTGATGACCGAAAATATGCTTGGAAAAAAGTTATTTCGCATGGTACGAAAAAGAGATGATCGAAAATATTTTTTTTCAGAATCAAGATCGGACTTTGATGGGTGAGTTTCTAGGTGTATTTCGACCCCCTGAATCCGAAAATCCAACCTCTGATGACCAAAAATATGCTTGGAAAAAAGTTATTTCGCATGGTACGAAAAAGAGATGATCGAAAATATCTGTCTCCAGAATCGAAATCGAACTTTGAAGGGTGGGTTTATAGGTGTATTTTGACCCGCTGAATCCAAAAATCCAACATTTGTTACACGAAAATACACCTGGAATGAAGTTATTTCGCATGGTACGAAAAAGAGATGATCGAAAATATCTGTCTCCAGAATCGGAATCGAACTTTGATGGGTGGGTTTATAGGTGTATTTTGACCCGCTGAATCCAAAAATCAAACCTGTGTTAAACGAAAATACACCTGGAAAGAAGTTATTCCGCATGGTACGAAAAAGAGATGATCGAAAATATTTTTTTTCAGAATCGAGATCGGACTTTAATGGGTGAGTTTCTAGGGGTATTTCGACCCGCTGAATCCAAAAATCGGACTTTTTAAGACCAAAAATATGCTTGGAAAAAAGTTATTTCGCATGGTACGAAAAAGAGATGATCGAAAATATTTTTATTCAGAATCAAAATCGGACTTTGATGGGTGAGTTTCTAGGTGTATTTCGACCCGCTGGATGCGAAAATCCAACCTTTGATGACCAAAAATATGCTTGGAAAGAAGTTATTTCGCATGGTACGAAAAAGAGATGATCGAAAATATCTGTCTCCAGAATCGAAATCGAACTTTGAAGGGTGGGTTTATAGGTGTATTTTGACGCGCTGAATCCAAAAATCCGACCTTTGTTACACGAAAATACACCTGGAAAGAAGTTATTTCGCATGGTACGAAAAAGAGATGATCGAAAATATTTTTTTTCAGAATCAAGATCGGACTTTGATGGGTGAGTTTCTAGGTGTATTCCGACCCGCTGAATCCGAAAATCCAAATTTTGTTGAGCAAAAATATGCTTGGAAAAAAGTTATTTCGCATGGTACGAAAAAGAGATGATCGAAAATATCTGTCTCCAGAATCGAAATCGAACTTTGAAGGGTGGGTTTATAGGTGTATTTTGACCCGCTGAATCCAAAAATCCAACCTTTGTTACACAAAAATACACCTGGAAAGAAGTTATTTCGCATGGTACGAAAAAGAGATGATCGAAAATATCTGTCTCCAGAATCGAAATCGAACTTTGAAGGGTGGGTTTATAGGTGTATTTTGACCCGCTGAATCCAAAAATCCAACCTTTGTTACACGAAAATACACCTGGAAAGAAGTTATTTCGCATGGTACGAAAAAGAGATGATCGAAAATATTTTTATTCAGAATCAAAATCGGACTTTGATGGGTGAGTTTCTAGGTGTATTTCGACCCGCTGGATGCGAAAATCCAACCTTTGATGACCAAAAATATGCTTGGAAAAAAGTTATTTCGCATGGTACGAAAAAGAGATGATCGAAAATATCTGTCTCCAGAATCGAAATCGAACTTTGAAGGGTGGGTTTATAGATGTATTTTGACCCGCTGAATCCAAAAATCCAACCTTTGTTACACGAAAATACACCTGGAAAGAAGTTATTTCGCATGGTACGAAAAAGAGATGATCGAAAATATTTTTTTTCAGAATCAAAATCGGACTTTAATGGGTGAGTTTCTAGGTGTATTTCGACCCCCTGAATCCGAAAATCCAACCTCTGATGACCGAAAATATGCTTGGAAAAAAGTTATTTCGCATGGTACGAAAAAGAGATGATCGAAAATATTTTTTTTCAGAATCAAGATCGGACTTTGATGGGTGAGTTTCTAGGTGTATTTCGACCCCCTGAATCCGAAAATCCAACCTCTGATGACCAAAAATATGCTTGGAAAAAAGTTATTTCGCATGGTACGAAAAAGAGATGATCGAAAATATCTGTCTCCAGAATCGAAATCGAACTTTGGAGGGTGGGTTTAAAGGTGTATTTTGACCCGCTGAATCCAAAAATCCAACCTTTGTTACACGAAAATACACCTGGAATGAAGTTATTTCGCATGGTACGAAAAAGAGATGATCGAAAATATCTGTCTCCAGAATCGGAATCGAACTTTGATGGGTGGGTTTATAGGTGTATTTTGACCCGCTGAATCCAAAAATCAAACCTGTGTTAAACGAAAATACACCTGGAAAGCAGTTATTCCGCATGGTACGAAAAAGAGATGATCGAAAATATTTTTTTTCAGAATCGAGATCGGACTTTATTGGGTGAGTTTCTAGGGGTATTTCGACCCGCTGAATCCAAAAATCCGACATTTTAAGACCAAAAATATGCTTGGAAAAAAGTTATTTCGCATGGTACGAAAAAGAGATGATCGAAAATATTTTTATTCAGAATCAAAATCGGACTTTGATGGGTGAGTTTCTAGGTGTATTTCGACCCGCTGGATGCGAAAATCCAACCTTTGATGACCAAAAATATGCTTGGAAAGAAGTTATTTCGCATGGTACGAAAAAGAGATGATCGAAAATATCTGTCTCCAGAATCGAAATCGAACTTTGAAGGGTGGGTTTATAGGTGTATTTTGACCCGCTGAATCCAAAAATCCGACCTTTGTTACACGAAAATACACCTGGAAAGAAGTTATTTCGCATGGTACGAAAAAGAGATGATCGAAAATATTTTTTTTCAGAATCAAGATCGGACTTTGAAGGGTGAGTTTCTAGGTGTATTCCGACCCGCTGAATCCGAAAATCCAAACTTTGTTGAGCAAAAATATGCTTGGAAAAAAGTTATTTCGCATGGTACGAAAAAGAGATGATCGAAAATATCTGTCTCCAGAATCGGAATCGAACTTTGATGGGTGGGTTTATAGGTGTATTTTGACCCGCTGAATCCAAAAATCCGACCTCTTATGACCAAAAATATGCTTGGAAAAAAGTTATTTCGCATGGTACGAAAAAGAGATGATCGAAAATATCTGTCTCCAGAATCGGAATCGAACTTTGATGGGTGGGTTTATAGGTGTATTTTGACCCGCTGAATCCAAAAATCAAACCTTTGTTGAACGAAAATACACCTGGAAAGAAGTTATTCCGCATGGTACGAAAAAGAGATGATCGAAAATATTTTTTTTCAGAATCGAGATCGGACTTCAATGGGTGAGTTTCTAGGGGTATTTCGACCCGCTGAATCCAAAAATCCGACCTCTTATGACCAAAAATATGCTTGGAAAAAAGTTATTTCGCATGGTACGAAAAAGAGATGATCGAAAATATTTTTATTCAGAATCAAAATCGGACTTTGATGGGTGAGTTTCTAGGTGTATTTCGACCCGCTGGATGCGAAAATCCAACCTTTGATGACCAAAAATATGCTTGGAAAAAAGTTATTTCGCATGGTACGAAAAAGAGATGATCGAAAATATTTTTTTTCAGAATCAAGATCGGACTTTGATGGGTGAGTTTCTAGGTGTATTTCGACCCGCTGAATCCGAAAATCCAAACTTTGTTGAGCAAAAATATGCTTGGAAAAAAGTTATTTCGCATGGTACGAAAAAGAGATGATCGAAAATATCTGTCTCCAGAATCGGAATCGAACTTTGATGGGTGGGTTTATAGGTGTATTTTGACCCGCTGAATCCAAAAATCCGACCTCTTATGACCAAAAATATGCTTGGAAAAGAGTTATTTCGCATGGTACGAAAAAGAGATGATCGAAAATATCTGTCTCCAGAATCGGAATCGAACTTTGATGGGTGGGTTTATAGGTGTATTTTGACCCGCTGAATCCAAAAATCAAACCTTTGTTAAACGAAAATACGCCTGGAAAGAAGTTATTCCGCATGGTACGAAAAAGAGATGATCGAAAATATTTTTTTTCAGAATCGAGATCGGACTTCAATGGGTGAGTTTCTAGGGGTATTTCGACCCGCTGAATCCAAAAATCCGACCTCTTATGACCAAAAATATGCTTGGAAAAAAGTTATTTCGCATGGTACGAAAAAGAGATGATCGAAAATATTTTTATTCAGAATCAAAATCGGACTTTGATGGGTGAGTTTCTAGGTGTATTTCGACCCGCTGGATGCGAAAATCCAACCTTTGATGACCAAAAATATGCTTGGAAAAAAGTTATTTCGCATGGTACGAAAAAGAGATGATCGAAAATATCTGTCTCCAGAATCGAAATCAAACTTTGAAGGGTGGGTTTATAGGTGTATTTTGACCCGCTGAATCCAAGAATCCAACCTTTGTTACACGAAAATACACCTGGAAAGAAGTTATTTCGCATGGTACGAAAAAGAGATGATCGAAAATATTTTTATTCAGAATCAAAATCGGACTTTGATGGGTGAGTTTCTAGGTGTATTTCGACCCGCTGGATGCGAAAATCCAACCTTTGATGACCAAAAATATGCTTGGAAAAAAGTTATTTCGCATGGTACGAAAAAGAGATGATCGAAAATATCTGTCTCCAGAATCGAAATCGAACTTTGAAGGGTGGGTTTATAGGTGTATTTTGACCCGCTGAATCCAAAAATCCAACCTTTGTTACACGAAAATACACCTGGAAAGAAGTTATTTCGCATGGTACGAAAAAGAGATGATCGAAAATATTTTTATTCAGAATCAAAATCGGACTTTGATGGGTGAGTTTCTAGGTGTATTTCGACCCGCTGGATGCGAAAATCCAACCTTTGATGACCAGAAATATGCTTGGAAAAAAGTTATTTCGCATGGTACGAAAAAGAGATGATCGAAAATATCTGTCTCCAGAATCGAAATCGAACTTTGAAGGGTGGGTTTATAGGTGTATTTTGACCCGCTGAATCCAAAAATCCAACCTTTGTTACACGAAAATACACCTGGAAAGAAGTTATTTCGCATGGTACGAAAAAGAGATGATCGAAAATATTTTTTTTCAGAATCAAAATCGGACTTTAATGGGTGAGTTTCTAGGTGTATTTCGACCCCCTGAATCCGAAAATCCAACCTCTGATGACCGAAAATATGCTTGGAAAAAAGTTATTTCGCATGGTACGAAAAAGAGATGATCGAAAATATTTTTTTTCAGAATCAAGATCGGACTTTGATGGGTGAGTTTCTAGGTGTATTTCGACCCCCTGAATCCGAAAATCCAACCTCTGATGACCAAAAATATGCTTGGAAAAAAGTTATTTCGCATGGTACGAAAAAGAGATGATCGAAAATATCTGTCTCCAGAATCGAAATCGAACTTTGAAGGGTGGGTTTATAGGTGTATTTTGACCCGCTGAATCCAAAAATCCAACCTTTGTTACACGAAAATACACCTGGAAAGAAGTTATTTCGCATGGTACGAAAAAGAGATGATCGAAAATATTTTTATTCAGAATCAAAATCGGACTTTGATGGGTGAGTTTCTAGGTGTATTTCGACCCGCTGGATGCGAAAATCCAACCTTTGATGACCAGAAATATGCTTGGAAAAAAGTTATTTCGCATGGTACGAAAAAGAGATGATCGAAAATATCTGTCTCCAGAATCGAAATCGAACTTTGAAGGGTGGGTTTATAGGTGTATTTTGACCCGCTGAATCCAAAAATCCAACCTTTGTTACACGAAAATACACCTGGAAAGAAGTTATTTCGCATGGTACGAAAAAGAGATGATCGAAAATATTTTTTTTCAGAATCAAAATCGGACTTTAATGGGTGAGTTTCTAGGTGTATTTCGACCCCCTGAATCCGAAAATCCAACCTCTGATGACCGAAAATATGCTTGGAAAAAAGTTATTTCGCATGGTACGAAAAAGAGATGATCGAAAATATTTTTTTTCAGAATCAAGATCGGACTTTGATGGGTGAGTTTCTAGGTGTATTTCGACCCCCTGAATCCGAAAATCCAACCTCTGATGACCAAAAATATGCTTGGAAAAAAGTTATTTCGCATGGTACGAAAAAGAGATGATCGAAAATATCTGTCTCCAGAATCGAAATCGAACTTTGAAGGGTGGGTTTATAGGTGTATTTTGACCCGCTGAATCCAAAAATCCAACCTTTGTTACACGAAAATACACCTGGAATGAAGTTATTTCGCATGGTACGAAAAAGAGATGATCGAAAATATCTGTCTCCAGAATCGGAATCGAACTTTGATGGGTGGGTTTATAGGTGTATTTTGACCCGCTGAATCCAAAAATCAAACCTGTGTTAAACGAAAATACACCTGGAAAGAAGTTATTCCGCATGGTACGAAAAAGAGATGATCGAAAATATTTTTTTTCAGAATCGAGATCGGACTTTAATGGGTGAGTTTCTAGGGGTATTTCGACCCGCTGAATCCAAAAATCCGACTTTTTAAGACCAAAAATATGCTTGGAAAAAAGTTATTTCGCATGGTACGAAAAAGAGATGATCGAAAATATTTTTATTCAGAATCAAAATCGGACTTTGATGGGTGAGTTTCTAGGTGTATTTCGACCCGCTGGATGCGAAAATCCAACCTTTGATGACCAAAAATATGCTTGGAAAGAAGTTATTTCGCATGGTACGAAAAAGAGATGATCGAAAATATCTGTCTCCAGAATCGAAATCGAACTTTGAAGGGTGGGTTTATAGGTGTATTTTGACCCGCTGAATCCAAAAATCCGACCTTTGTTACACGAAAATACACCTGGAAAGAAGTTATTTCGCATGGTACGAAAAAGAGATGATCGAAAATATTTTTTTTCAGAATCAAGATCGGACTTTGATGGGTGAGTTTCTAGGTGTATTCCGACCCGCTGAATCCGAAAATCCAAACTTTGTTGAGCAAAAATATGCTTGGAAAAAAGTTATTTCGCATGGTACGAAAAAGAGATGATCGAAAATATCTGTCTCCAGAATCGAAATCGAACTTTGAAGGGTGGGTTTATAGGTGTATTTTGACCCGCTGAATCCAAAAATCCAACCTTTGTTACACAAAAATACACCTGGAAAGAAGTTATTTCGCATGGTACGAAAAAGAGATGATCGAAAATATTTTTATTCAGAATCAAGATCGGACTTTGATGGGTGAGTTTCTAGGTGTATTTCGACCCGCTGAATCCGAAAATCCAAACTTTGTTGAGCAAAAATATGCTTGGAAAAAAGTTAATTCGCATGGTACGAAAAAGAGATGATCGAAAATATCTGTCTCCAGAATCGGAATCGAACTTTGATGGGTGGGTTTAGGGTGTATTTTGACCCGCTGAATCCAAAAATCCGACCTCTTATGACCAAAAATATGCTTGGAAAAAAGTTATTTCGCATGGTACGAAAAAGAGATGATCGAAAATATCTGTCTCCAGAATCGGAATCGAACTTTGATGGGTGGGTTTATAGGTGTATTTTGACCCGCTGAATCCAAAAATCAAACCTTTGTTAAACGAAAATACGCCTGGAAAGAAGTTATTCCGCATGGTACGAAAAAGAGATGATCGAAAATATTTTTTTTCAGAATCAAAATCGGACTTTAATGGGTGAGTTTCTAGGTGTATTTCGACCCCCTGAATCCGAAAATCCAACCTCTGATGACCGAAAATATGCTTGGAAAAAAGTTATTTCGCATGGTACGAAAAAGAGATGATCGAAAATATTTTTTTTCAGAATCAAGATCGGACTTTGATGGGTGAGTTTCTAGGTGTATTTCGACCCCCTGAATCCGAAAATCCAACCTCTGATGACCAAAAATATGCTTGGAAAAAAGTTATTTCGCATGGTACGAAAAAGAGATGATCGAAAATATCTGTCTCCAGAATCGAAATCGAACTTTGAAGGGTGGGTTTATAGGTGTATTTTGACCCGCTGAATCCAAAAATCCAACCTTTGTTACACGAAAATACACCTGGAATGAAGTTATTTCGCATGGTACGAAAAAGAGATGATCGAAAATATCTGTCTCCAGAATCGGAATCGAACTTTGATGGGTGGGTTTATAGGTGTATTTTGACCCGCTGAATCCAAAAATCAAACCTGTGTTAAACGAAAATACACCTGGAAAGAAGTTATTCCGCATGGTACGAAAAAGAGATGATCGAAAATATTTTTTTTCAGAATCGAGATCGGACTTTAATGGGTGAGTTTCTAGGGGTATTTCGACCCGCTGAATCCAAAAATCCGACTTTTTAAGACCAAAAATATGCTTGGAAAAAAGTTATTTCGCATGGTACGAAAAAGAGATGATCGAAAATATTTTTATTCAGAATCAAAATCGGACTTTGATGGGTGAGTTTCTAGGTGTATTTCGACCCGCTGGATGCGAAAATCCAACCTTTGATGACCAAAAATATGCTTGGAAAGAAGTTATTTCGCATGGTACGAAAAAGAGATGATCGAAAATATCTGTCTCCAGAATCGAAATCGAACTTTGAAGGGTGGGTTTATAGGTGTATTTTGACCCGCTGAATCCAAAAATCCGACCTTTGTTACACGAAAATACACCTGGAAAGAAGTTATTTCGCATGGTACGAAAAAGAGATGATCGAAAATATTTTTTTTCAGAATCAAGATCGGACTTTGATGGGTGAGTTTCTAGGTGTATTCCGACCCGCTGAATCCGAAAATCCAAACTTTGTTGAGCAAAAATATGCTTGGAAAAAAGTTATTTCGCATGGTACGAAAAAGAGATGATCGAAAATATCTGTCTCCAGAATCGAAATCGAACTTTGAAGGGTGGGTTTATAGGTGTATTTTGACCCGCTGAATCCAAAAATCCAACCTTTGTTACACAAAAATACACCTGGAAAGAAGTTATTTCGCATGGTACGAAAAAGAGATGATCGAAAATATTTTTATTCAGAATCAAGATCGGACTTTGATGGGTGAGTTTCTAGGTGTATTTCGACCCGCTGAATCCGAAAATCCAAACTTTGTTGAGCAAAAATATGCTTGGAAAAAAGTTATTTCGCATGGTACGAAAAAGAGATGATCGAAAATATCTGTCTCCAGAATCGGAATCGAACTTTGATGGGTGGGTTTAGGGTGTATTTTGACCCGCTGAATCCAAAAATCCGACCTCTTATGACCAAAAATATGCTTGGAAAAAAGTTATTTCGCATGGTACGAAAAAGAGATGATCGAAAATATCTGTCTCCAGAATCGGAATCGAACTTTGATGGGTGGGTTTATAGGTGTATTTTGACCCGCTGAATCCAAAAATCAAACCTTTGTTAAACGAAAATACGCCTGGAAAGAAGTTATTCCGCATGGTACGAAAAAGAGATGATCGAAAATATTTTTTTTCAGAATCGAGATCGGACTTCAATGGGTGAGTTTCTAGGGGTATTTCGACCCGCTGAATCCAAAAATCCGACCTCTTATGACCAAAAATATGCTTGGAAAAAAGTTATTTCGCATGGTACGAAAAAGAGATGATCGAAAATATTTTTATTCAGAATCAAAATGGGACTTTGATGGGTGAGTTTCTAGGTGTATTTCGACCCGCTGGATGCGAAAATCCAACCTTTGATGACCAAAAATATGCTTGGAAAAAAGTTATTTCGCATGGTACGAAAAAGAGATGATCGAAAATATCTGTCTCCAGAATCGAAATCGAACTTTGAAGGGTGGGTTTATAGGTGTATTTTGACCCGCTGAATCCAAAAATCCAACCTTTGTTACACGAAAATACACCTGGAAAGAAGTTATTTCGCATGGTACGAAAAAGAGATGATCGAAAATATTTTTATTCAGAATCAAAATCGGACTTTGATGGGTGAGTTTCTAGGTGTATTTCGACCCGCTGGATGCGAAAATCCAACCTTTGATGACCAAAAATATGCTTGGAAAAAAGTTATTTCGCATGGTACGAAAAAGAGATGATCGAAAATATCTGTCTCCAGAATCGAAATCGAACTTTGAAGGGTGGGTTTATAGGTGTATTTTGACCCGCTGAATCCAAAAATCCAACCTTTGTTACACGAAAATACACCTGGAAAGAAGTTATTTCGCATGGTACGAAAAAGAGATGATCGAAAATATTTTTTTTCAGAATCAAAATCGGACTTTAATGGGTGAGTTTCTAGGTGTATTTCGACCCCCTGAATCCGAAAATCCAACCTCTGATGACCGAAAATATGCTTGGAAAAAAGTTATTTCGCATGGTACGAAAAAGAGATGATCGAAAATATCTGTCTCCAGAATCGGAATCGAACTTTGATGGGTGGGTTTAGGGTGTATTTTGACCCGCTGAATCCAAAAATCCGACCTCTTATGACCAAAAATATGCTTGGAAAAAAGTTATTTCGCATGGTACGAAAAAGAGATGATCGAAAATATCTGTCTCCAGAATCGGAATCGAACTTTGATGGGTGGGTTTATAGGTGTATTTTGACCCGCTGAATCCAAAAATCAAACCTTTGTTAAACGAAAATACGCCTGGAAAGAAGTTATTCCGCATGGTACGAAAAAGAGATGATCGAAAATATTTTTTTTCAGAATCGAGATCGGACTTCAATGGGTGAGTTTCTAGGGGTATTTCGACCCGCTGAATCCAAAAATCCGACCTCTTATGACCAAAAATATGCTTGGAAAAAAGTTATTTCGCATGGTACGAAAAAGAGATGATCGAAAATATTTTTATTCAGAATCAAAATGGGACTTTGATGGGTGAGTTTCTAGGTGTATTTCGACCCGCTGGATGCGAAAATCCAACCTTTGATGACCAAAAATATGCTTGGAAAAAAGTTATTTCGCATGGTACGAAAAAGAGATGATCGAAAATATCTGTCTCCAGAATCGAAATCGAACTTTGAAGGGTGGGTTTATAGGTGTATTTTGACCCGCTGAATCCAAAAATCCAACCTTTGTTACACGAAAATACACCTGGAAAGAAGTTATTTCGCATGGTACGAAAAAGAGATGATCGAAAATATTTTTATTCAGAATCAAAATCGGACTTTGATGGGTGAGTTTCTAGGTGTATTTCGACCCGCTGGATGCGAAAATCCAACCTTTGATGACCAAAAATATGCTTGGAAAAAAGTTATTTCGCATGGTACGAAAAAGAGATGATCGAAAATATCTGTCTCCAGAATCGAAATCGAACTTTGAAGGGTGGGTTTATAGGTGTATTTTGACCCGCTGAATCCAAAAATCCAACCTTTGTTACACGAAAATACACCTGGAAAGAAGTTATTTCGCATGGTACGAAAAAGAGATGATCGAAAATATTTTTTTTCAGAATCAAAATCGGACTTTAATGGGTGAGTTTCTAGGTGTATTTCGACCCCCTGAATCCGAAAATCCAACCTCTGATGACCGAAAATATGCTTGGAAAAAAGTTATTTCGCATGGTACGAAAAAGAGATGATCGAAAATATTTTTTTTCAGAATCAAGATCGGACTTTGATGGGTGAGTTTCTAGGTGTATTTCGACCCCCTGAATCCGAAAATCCAACCTCTGATGACCAAAAATATGCTTGGAAAAAAGTTATTTCGCATGGTACGAAAAAGAGATGATCGAAAATATCTGTCTCCAGAATCGAAATCGAACTTTGAAGGGTGGGTTTATAGGTGTATTTTGACCCGCTGAATCCAAAAATCCAACCTTTGTTACACGAAAATACACCTGGAATGAAGTTATTTCGCATGGTACGAAAAAGAGATGATCGAAAATATCTGTCTCCAGAATCGGAATCGAACTTTGATGGGTGGGTTTATAGGTGTATTTTGACCCGCTGAATCCAAAAATCAAACCTGTGTTAAACGAAAATACACCTGGAAAGAAGTTATTCCGCATGGTACGAAAAAGAGATGATCGAAAATATTTTTTTTCAGAATCGAGATCGGACTTTATTGGGTGAGTTTCTAGGGGTATTTCGACCCGCTGAATCTAAAAATCCGACATTTTAAGACCAAAAATATGCTTGGAAAAAAGTTATTTCGCATGGTACGAAAAAGAGATGATCGAAAATATTTTTATTCAGAATCAAGATCGGACTTTGATGGGTGAGTTTCTAGGTGTATTTCGACCCGCTGAATCCGAAAATCCAAACTTTGTTGAGCAAAAATATGCTTGGAAAAAAGTTATTTCGCATGGTACGAAAAAGAGATGATCGAAAATATCTGTCTCCAGAATCGGAATCGAACTTTGATGGGTGGGTTTAGGGTGTATTTTGACCCGCTGAATCCAAAAATCCGACCTCTTATGACCAAAAATATGCTTGGAAAAAAGTTATTTCGCATGGTACGAAAAAGAGATGATCGAAAATATCTGTCTCCAGAATCGGAATCGAACTTTGATGGGTGGGTTTATAGGTGTATTTTGACCCGCTGAATCCAAAAATCAAACCTTTGTTAAACGAAAATACGCCTGGAAAGAAGTTATTCCGCATGGTACGAAAAAGAGATGATCGAAAATATTTTTTTTCAGAATCAAAATCGGACTTTAATGGGTGAGTTTCTAGGTGTATTTCGACCCCCTGAATCCGAAAATCCAACCTCTGATGACCGAAAATATGCTTGGAAAAAAGTTATTTCGCATGGTACGAAAAAGAGATGATCGAAAATATTTTTTTTCAGAATCAAGATCGGACTTTGATGGGTGAGTTTCTAGGTGTATTTCGACCCCCTGAATCCGAAAATCCAACCTCTGATGACCAAAAATATGCTTGGAAAAAAGTTATTTCGCATGGTACGAAAAAGAGATGATCGAAAATATCTGTCTCCAGAATCGAAATCGAACTTTGAAGGGTGGGTTTATAGGTGTATTTTGACCCGCTGAATCCAAAAATCCAACCTTTGTTACACGAAAATACACCTGGAATGAAGTTATTTCGCATGGTACGAAAAAGAGATGATCGAAAATATCTGTCTCCAGAATCGGAATCGAACTTTGATGGGTGGGTTTATAGGTGTATTTTGACCCGCTGAATCCAAAAATCAAACCTGTGTTAAACGAAAATACACCTGGAAAGAAGTTATTCCGCATGGTACGAAAAAGAGATGATCGAAAATATTTTTTTTCAGAATCGAGATCGGACTTTAATGGGTGAGTTTCTAGGGGTATTTCGACCCGCTGAATCCAAAAATCCGACTTTTTAAGACCAAAAATATGCTTGGAAAAAAGTTATTTCGCATGGTACGAAAAAGAGATGATCGAAAATATTTTTATTCAGAATCAAAATCGGACTTTGATGGGTGAGTTTCTAGGTGTATTTCGACCCGCTGGATGCGAAAATCCAACCTTTGATGACCAAAAATATGCTTGGAAAGAAGTTATTTCGCATGGTACGAAAAAGAGATGATCGAAAATATCTGTCTCCAGAATCGAAATCGAACTTTGAAGGGTGGGTTTATAGGTGTATTTTGACCCGCTGAATCCAAAAATCCGACCTTTGTTACACGAAAATACACCTGGAAAGAAGTTATTTCGCATGGTACGAAAAAGAGATGATCGAAAATATTTTTTTTCAGAATCAAGATCGGACTTTGATGGGTGAGTTTCTAGGTGTATTCCGACCCGCTGAATCCGAAAATCCAAACTTTGTTGAGCAAAAATATGCTTGGAAAAAAGTTATTTCGCATGGTACGAAAAAGAGATGATCGAAAATATCTGTCTCCAGAATCGAAATCGAACTTTGAAGGGTGGGTTTATAGGTGTATTTTGACCCGCTGAATCCAAAAATCCAACCTTTGTTACACAAAAATACACCTGGAAAGAAGTTATTTCGCATGGTACGAAAAAGAGATGATCGAAAATATTTTTATTCAGAATCAAGATCGGACTTTGATGGGTGAGTTTCTAGGTGTATTTCGACCCGCTGAATCCGAAAATCCAAACTTTGTTGAGCAAAAATATGCTTGGAAAAAAGTTATTTCGCATGGTACGAAAAAGAGATGATCGAAAATATCTGTCTCCAGAATCGGAATCGAACTTTGATGGGTGGGTTTAGGGTGTATTTTGACCCGCTGAATCCAAAAATCCGACCTCTTATGACCAAAAATATGCTTGGAAAAAAGTTATTTCGCATGGTACGAAAAAGAGATGATCGAAAATATCTGTCTCCAGAATCGGAATCGAACTTTGATGGGTGGGTTTATAGGTGTATTTTGACCCGCTGAATCCAAAAATCAAACCTTTGTTAAACGAAAATACGCCTGGAAAGAAGTTATTCCGCATGGTACGAAAAAGAGATGATCGAAAATATTTTTTTTCAGAATCGAGATCGGACTTCAATGGGTGAGTTTCTAGGGGTATTTCGACCCGCTGAATCCAAAAATCCGACCTCTTATGACCAAAAATATGCTTGGAAAAAAGTTATTTCGCATGGTACGAAAAAGAGATGATCGAAAATATTTTTATTCAGAATCAAAATGGGACTTTGATGGGTGAGTTTCTAGGTGTATTTCGACCCGCTGGATGCGAAAATCCAACCTTTGATGACCAAAAATATGCTTGGAAAAAAGTTATTTCGCATGGTACGAAAAAGAGATGATCGAAAATATCTGTCTCCAGAATCGAAATCGAACTTTGAAGGGTGGGTTTATAGGTGTATTTTGACCCGCTGAATCCAAAAATCCAACCTTTGTTACACGAAAATACACCTGGAAAGAAGTTATTTCGCATGGTACGAAAAAGAGATGATCGAAAATATTTTTATTCAGAATCAAAATCGGACTTTGATGGGTGAGTTTCTAGGTGTATTTCGACCCGCTGGATGCGAAAATCCAACCTTTGATGACCAAAAATATGCTTGGAAAAAAGTTATTTCGCATGGTACGAAAAAGAGATGATCGAAAATATCTGTCTCCAGAATCGAAATCGAACTTTGAAGGGTGGGTTTATAGGTGTATTTTGACCCGCTGAATCCAAAAATCCAACCTTTGTTACACGAAAATACACCTGGAAAGAAGTTATTTCGCATGGTACGAAAAAGAGATGATCGAAAATATTTTTTTTCAGAATCAAAATCGGACTTTAATGGGTGAGTTTCTAGGTGTATTTCGACCCCCTGAATCCGAAAATCCAACCTCTGATGACCGAAAATATGCTTGGAAAAAAGTTATTTCGCATGGTACGAAAAAGAGATGATCGAAAATATTTTTTTTCAGAATCAAGATCGGACTTTGATGGGTGAGTTTCTAGGTGTATTTCGACCCCCTGAATCCGAAAATCCAACCTCTGATGACCAAAAATATGCTTGGAAAAAAGTTATTTCGCATGGTACGAAAAAGAGATGATCGAAAATATCTGTCTCCAGAATCGAAATCGAACTTTGAAGGGTGGGTTTATAGGTGTATTTTGACCCGCTGAATCCAAAAATCCAACCTTTGTTACACGAAAATACACCTGGAATGAAGTTATTTCGCATGGTACGAAAAAGAGATGATCGAAAATATCTGTCTCCAGAATCGGAATCGAACTTTGATGGGTGGGTTTATAGGTGTATTTTGACCCGCTGAATCCAAAAATCAAACCTGTGTTAAACGAAAATACACCTGGAAAGAAGTTATTCCGCATGGTACGAAAAAGAGATGATCGAAAATATTTTTTTTCAGAATCGAGATCGGACTTTATTGGGTGAGTTTCTAGGGGTATTTCGACCCGCTGAATCTAAAAATCCGACATTTTAAGACCAAAAATATGCTTGGAAAAAAGTTATTTCGCATGGTACGAAAAAGAGATGATCGAAAATATTTTTATTCAGAATCAAAATCGGACTTTGATGGGTGAGTTTCTAGGTGTATTTCGACCCGCTGGATGCGAAAATCCAACCTTTGATGACCAAAAATATGCTTGGAAAGAAGTTATTTCGCATGGTACGAAAAAGAGATGATCGAAAATATCTGTCTCCAGAATCGAAATCGAACTTTGAAGGGTGGGTTTATAGGTGTATTTTGACCCGCTGAATCCAAAAATCCGACCTTTGTTACACGAAAATACACCTGGAAAGAAGTTATTTCGCATGGTACGAAAAAGAGATGATCGAAAATATTTTTTTTCAGAATCAAGATCGGACTTTGAAGGGTGAGTTTCTAGGTGTATTCCGACCCGCTGAATCCGAAAATCCAAACTTTGTTGAGCAAAAATATGCTTGGAAAAAAGTTATTTCGCATGGTACGAAAAAGAGATGATCGAAAATATCTGTCTCCAGAATCGGAATCGAACTTTGAAGGGTGGGTTTATAGGTGTATGCTGACCCGCTGAATCCAAAAATCCAACCTTTGTTACACAAAAATACACCTGGAAAGAAGTTATTCCGCATGGTACGAAAAAGAGATGATCGAAAATATTTTTTTTCAGAATCAAGATCGGACTTTGATGGGTGAGTTTCTAGGTGTATTTCGACCCGCTGAATCCGAAAATCCAAACTTTGTTGAGCAAAAATATGCTTGGAAAAAAGTTATTTCGCATGGTACGAAAAAGAGATGATCGAAAATATCTGTCTCCAGAATCGGAATCGAACTTTGATGGGTGGGTTTATAGGTGTATTTTGACCCGCTGAATCCAAAAATCCGACCTCTTATGACCAAAAATATGCTTGGAAAAAAGTTATTTCGCATGGTACGAAAAAGAGATGATCGAAAATATCTGTCTCCAGAATCGGAATCGAACTTTGATGGGTGGGTTTATAGGTGTATTTTGACCCGCTGAATCCAAAAATCAAACCTTTGTTGAACGAAAATACACCTGGAAAGAAGTTATTCCGCATGGTACGAAAAAGAGATGATCGAAAATATTTTTTTTCAGAATCGAGATCGGACTTCAATGGGTGAGTTTCTAGGGGTATTTCGACACGCTGAATCCAAAAATCCGACCTCTTATGACCAAAAATATGCTTGGAAAAAAGTTATTTCGCATGGTACGAAAAAGAGATGATCGAAAATATTTTTATTCAGAATCAAAATCGGACTTTGATGGGTGAGTTTCTAGGTGTATTTCGACCCGCTGGATGCGAAAATCCAACCTTTGATGACCAAAAATATGCTTGGAAAAAAGTTATTTCGCATGGTACGAAAAAGAGATGATCGAAAATATTTTTTTTCAGAATCAAGATCGGACTTTGATGGGTGAGTTTCTAGGTGTATTTCGACCCGCTGAATCCGAAAATCCAAACTTTGTTGAGCAAAAATATGCTTGGAAAACAGTTATTTCGCATGGTACGAAAAAGAGATGATCGAAAATATCTGTCTCCAGAATCGGAATCGAACTTTGATGGGTGGGTTTATAGGTGTATTTTGACCCGCTGAATCCAAAAATCCGACCTCTTATGACCAAAAATATGCTTGGAAAAAAGTTATTTCGCATGGTACGAAAAAGAGATGATCGAAAATATCTGTCTCCAGAATCGGAATCGAACTTTGATCGATGGGTTTATAGGTGTATTTTGACCAGCTGAATCCAAAAATCAAACCTTTGTTAAACGAAAATACGCCTGGAAAGAAGTTATTCCGCATGGTACGAAAAAGAGATGATCGAAAATATTTTTTTTCAGAATCGAGATCGGACTTCAATGGGTGAGTTTCTAGGGGTATTTCGACCCGCTGAATCCAAAAATCCGACCTCTTATGACCAAAAATATGCTTGGAAAAAAGTTATTTCGCATGGTACGAAAAAGAGATGATCGAAAATATTTTTATTCAGAATCAAAATCGGACTTTGATGGGTGAGTTTCTAGGTGTATTTCGACCCGCTGGATGCGAAAATCCAACCTTTGATGACCAAAAATATGCTTGGAAAAAAGTTATTTCGCATGGTACGAAAAAGAGATGATCGAAAATATCTGTCTCCAGAATCGAAATCGAACTTTGAAGGGTGGGTTTATAGGTGTATTTTGACCCGCTGAATCCAAGAATCCAACCTTTGTTACACGAAAATACACCTGGAAAGAAGTTATTTCGCATGGTACGAAAAAGAGATGATCGAAAATATTTTTATTCAGAATCAAAATCGGACTTTGATGGGTGAGTTTCTAGGTGTATTTCGACCCGCTGGATGCGAAAATCCAACCTTTGATGACCAAAAATATGCTTGGAAAAAAGTTATTTCGCATGGTACGAAAAAGAGATGATCGAAAATATCTGTCTCCAGAATCGAAATCGAACTTTGAAGGGTGGGTTTATAGGTGTATTTTGACCCGCTGAATCCAAAAATCCAACCTTCGTTACACGAAAATACACCTGGAAAGAAGTTATTTCGCATGGTACGAAAAAGAGATGATCGAAAATATTTTTTTTCAGAATCAAAATCGGACTTTAATGGGTGAGTTTCTAGGTGTATTTCGACCCCCTGAATCCGAAAATCCAACCTCTGATGACCGAAAATATGCTTGGAAAAAAGTTATTTCGCATGGTACGAAAAAGAGATGATCGAAAATATTTTTTGTCAGAATCAAGATCGGACTTTGATGGGTGAGTTTCTAGGTGTATTTCGACCCCCTGAATCCGAAAATCCAACCTCTGATGACCAAAAATATGCTTGGAAAAAAGTTATTTCGCATGGTACGAAAAAGAGATGATCGAAAATATCTGTCTCCAGAATCGAAATCGAACTTTGAAGGGTGGGTTTATAGGTGTATTTTGACCCGCTGAATCCAAAAATCCAACCTTTGTTACACGAAAATACACCTGGAATGAAGTTATTTCGCATGGTACGAAAAAGAGATGATCGAAAATATCTGTCCCCAGAATCGGAATCGAACTTTGATGGGTGGGTTTATAGGTGTATTTTGACCCGCTGAATCCAAAAATCAAACCTTTGTTAAACGAAAATACACCTGGAAAGAAGTTATTCCGCATGGTACGAAAAAGAGATGATCGAAAATATTTTTTTTCAGAATCGAGATCGGACTTTAATGGGTGAGTTTCTAGGGGTATTTCGACCCGCTGTATCCAAAAATCCGACTTTTTAAGACCAAAAATATGCTTGGAAAAAAGTTATTTCGCATGGTACGAAAAAGAGATGATCGAAAATATTTTTATTCAGAATCAAAATCGGACTTTGATGGGTGAGTTTCTAGGTGTATTTCGACCCGCTGGATGCGAAAATCCAACCTTTGATGACCAAAAATATGCTTGGAAAAAAGTTATTTCGCATGGTACGAAAAAGAGATGATCGAAAATATCTGTCTCCAGAATCGAAATCGAACTTCGAAGGGTGGGTTTATAGGTGTATTTTGACCCGCTGAATCCAAAAATCCAACCTTTGTTACACGAAAATACACCTGGAAAGAAGTTATTTCGCATGGTACGAAAAAGAGATGATCGAAAATATTTTTATTCAGAATCAAAATCGGACTTTGATGGGTGAGTTTCTAGGTGTATTTCGACCCGCTGGATGCGAAAATCCAACCTTTGATGACCAAAAATATGCTTGGAAAAAAGTTATTTCGCATGGTACGAAAAAGAGATGATCGAAAATATCTGTCTCCAGAATCGAAATCGAACTTTGAAGGGTGGGTTTATAGGTGTATTTTGACCCGCTGAATCCAAAAATCCAACCTTTGTTACACGAAAATACACCTGGAAAGAAGTTATTTCGCATGGTACGAAAAAGAGATGATCGAAAATATTTTTTTCCAGAATCAAAATCGGACTTTAATGGGTGAGTTTCTAGGTGTATTTCGACCCCCTGAATCCGAAAATCCAACCTCTGATGACCGAAAATATGCTTGGAAAAAAGTTATTTCGCATGGTACGAAAAAGAGATGATCGAAAATATTTTTTTTCAGAATCAAGATCGGACTTTGATGGGTGAGTTTCTAGGTGTATTTCGACCCCCTGAATCCGAAAATCCAACCTCTGATGACCAAAAATATGCTTGGAAAAAAGTTATTTCGCATGGTACGAAAAAGAGATGATCGAAAATATCTGTCTCCAGAATCGAAATCGAACTTCGAAGGGTGGGTTTATAGGTGTATTTTGACCCGCTGAATCCAAAAATCCAACCGTTGTTACACGAAAATACACCTGGAATGAAGTTATTTCGCATGGTACGAAAAAGAGATGATCGAAAATATCTGTCTCCAGAATCGGAATCGAACTTTGATGGGTGGGTTTATAGGTGTATTTTGACCCGCTGAATCCAAAAATCAAACCTTTGTTAAACGAAAATACACCTGGAAAGAAGTTATTCCGCATGGTACGAAAAAGAGATGATCGAAAATATTTTTTTTCAGAATCGAGATCGGACTTTAATGGGTGAGTTTCTAGGGGTATTTCGACCCGCTGAATCCAAAAATCCGACTTTTTAAGACCAAAAATATGCTTGGAAAGAAGTTATTTCGCATGGTACGAAAAAGAGATGATCGAAAATATTTTTATTCAGAATCAAAATCGGACTTTGATGGGTGAGTTTCTAGGTGTATTTCGACCCGCTGGATGCGAAAATCCAACCTTTGATGACCAAAAATATGCTTGGAAAAAAGTTATTTCGCATGGTACGAAAAAGAGATGATCGAAAATATTTTTTTTCAGAATCAAGATCGGACTTTGATGGGTGAGTTTCTAGGTGTATTTCGACCCGCTGAATCCGAAAATCCAAACTTTGTTGAGCAAAAATATGCTTGGAAAACAGTTATATCGCATGGTACGAAAAAGAGATGATCGAAAATATCTGTCTCCAGAATCGGAATCGAACTTTGATGGGTGGGTTTATAGGTGTATTTTGACCCGCTGAATCCAAAAATCCGACCTCTTATGACCAAAAATATGCTTGGAAAAAAGTTATTTCGCATGGTACGAAAAAGAGATGATCGAAAATATCTGTCTCCAGAATCGGAATCGAACTTTGATGGATGGGTTTATAGGTGTATTTTGACCAGCTGAATCCAAAAATCAAACCTTTGTTAAACGAAAATACGCCTGGAAAGAAGTTATTCCGCATGGTACGAAAAAGAGATGATCGAAAATATTTTTTTTCAGAATCGAGATCGGACTTCAATGGGTGAGTTTCTAGGGGTATTTCGACCCGCTGAATCCAAAAATCCGACCTCTTATGACCAAAAATATGCTTGGAAAAAAGTTATTTCGCATGGTACGAAAAAGAGATGATCGAAAATATTTTTATTCAGAATCAAAATCGGACTTTGATGGGTGAGTTTCTAGGTGTATTTCGACCCGCTGGATGCGAAAATCCAACCTTTGATGACCAAAAATATGCTTGGAAAAAAGTTATTTCGCATGGTACGAAAAAGAGATGATCGAAAATATCTGTCTCCAGAATCGAAATCGAACTTTGAAGGGTGGGTTTATAGGTGTATTTTGACCCGCTGAATCCAAAAATCCAACCTTTGTTACACGAAATACACCTGGAAAGAAGTTATTTCGCATGGTACGAAAAAGAGATGATCGAAAATATTTTTTTCCAGAATCAAAATCGGACTTTAATGGGTGAGTTTCTAGGTGTATTTCGACCCCCTGAATCCGAAAATCCAACCTCTGATGACCGAAAATATGCTTGGAAAAAAGTTATTTCGCATGGTACGAAAAAGAGATGATCGAAAATATTTTTTTTCAGAATCAAGATCGGACTTTGATGGGTGAGTTTCTAGGTGTATTTCGACCCCCTGAATCCGAAAATCCAACCTCTGATGACCAAAAATATGCTTGGAAAAAAGTTATTTCGCATGGTACGAAAAAGAGATGATCGAAAATATCTGTCTCCAGAATCGAAATCGAACTTCGAAGGGTGGGTTTATAGGTGTATTTTGACCCGCTGAATCCAAAAATCCAACCGTTGTTACACGAAAATACACCTGGAATGAAGTTATTTCGCATGGTACGAAAAAGAGATGATCGAAAATATCTGTCTCCAGAATCGGAATCGAACTTTGATGGGTGGGTTTATAGGTGTATTTTGACCCGCTGAATCCAAAAATCAAACCTTTGTTAAACGAAAATACACCTGGAAAGAAGTTATTCCGCATGGTACGAAAAAGAGATGATCGAAAATATTTTTTTTCAGAATCGAGATCGGACTTTAATGGGTGAGTTTCTAGGGGTATTTCGACCCGCTGAATCCAAAAATCCGACTTTTTAAGACCAAAAATATGCTTGGAAAAAAGTTATTTCGCATGGTACGAAAAAGAGATGATCGAAAATATTTTTATTCAGAATCAAAATCGGACTTTGATGGGTGAGTTTCTAGGTGTATTTCGACCCGCTGGATGCGAAAATCCAACCTTTGATGACCAAAAATATGCTTGGAAAAAAGTTATTTCGCATGGTACGAAAAAGAGATGATCGAAAATATTTTTTTTCAGAATCAAGATCGGACTTTGATGGGTGAGTTTCTAGGTGTATTTCGACCCGCTGAATCCGAAAATCCAAACTTTGTTGAGCAAAAATATGCTTGGAAAACAGTTATTTCGCATGGTACGAAAAAGAGATGATCGAAAATATCTGTCTCCAGAATCGGAATCGAACTTTGATGGGTGGGTTTATAGGTGTATTTTGACCCGCTGAATCCAAAAATCCGACCTCTTATGACCAAAAATATGCTTGGAAAAAAGTTATTTCGCATGGTACGAAAAAGAGATGATCGAAAATATCTGTCTCCAGAATCGGAATCGAACTTTGATGGATGGGTTTATAGGTGTATTTTGACCAGCTGAATCCAAAAATCAAACCTTTGTTAAACGAAAATACGCCTGGAAAGAAGTTATTCCGCATGGTACGAAAAAGAGATGATCGAAAATATTTTTTTTCAGAATCGAGATCGGACTTCAATGGGTGAGTTTCTAGGGGTATTTCGACCCGCTGAATCCAAAAATCCGACCTCTTATGACCAAAAATATGCTTGGAAAAAAGTTATTTCGCATGGTACGAAAAAGAGATGATCGAAAATATTTTTATTCAGAATCAAAATCGGACTTTGATGGGTGAGTTTCTAGGTGTATTTCGACCCGCTGGATGCGAAAATCCAACCTTTGATGACCAAAAATATGCTTGGAAAAAAGTTATTTCGCATGGTACGAAAAAGAGATGATCGAAAATATCTGTCTCCAGAATCGAAATCGAACTTTGAAGGGTGGGTTTATAGGTGTATTTTGACCCGCTGAATCCAAGAATCCAACCTTTGTTACACGAAAATACACCTGGAAAGAAGTTATTTCGCATGGTACGAAAAAGAGATGATCGAAAATATTTTTATTCAGAATCAAAATCGGACTTTGATGGGTGAGTTTCTAGGTGTATTTCGACCCGCTGGATGCGAAAATCCAACCTTTGATGACCAAAAATATGCTTGGAAAAAAGTTATTTCGCATGGTACGAAAAAGAGATGATCGAAAATATCTGTCTCCAGAATCGAAATCGAACTTTGAAGGGTGGGTTTATAGGTGTATTTTGACCCGCTGAATCCAAAAATCCAACCTTCGTTACACGAAAATACACCTGGAAAGAAGTTATTTCGCATGGTACGAAAAAGAGATGATCGAAAATATTTTTTTTCAGAATCAAAATCGGACTTTAATGGGTGAGTTTCTAGGTGTATTTCGACCCCCTGAATCCGAAAATCCAACCTCTGATGACCGAAAATATGCTTGGAAAAAAGTTATTTCGCATGGTACGAAAAAGAGATGATCGAAAATATTTTTTGTCAGAATCAAGATCGGACTTTGATGGGTGAGTTTCTAGGTGTATTTCGACCCCCTGAATCCGAAAATCCAACCTCTGATGACCAAAAATATGCTTGGAAAAAAGTTATTTCGCATGGTACGAAAAAGAGATGATCGAAAATATCTGTCTCCAGAATCGAAATCGAACTTTGAAGGGTGGGTTTATAGGTGTATTTTGACCCGCTGAATCCAAAAATCCAACCTTTGTTACACGAAAATACACCTGGAATGAAGTTATTTCGCATGGTACGAAAAAGAGATGATCGAAAATATCTGTCCCCAGAATCGGAATCGAACTTTGATGGGTGGGTTTATAGGTGTATTTTGACCCGCTGAATCCAAAAATCAAACCTTTGTTAAACGAAAATACACCTGGAAAGAAGTTATTCCGCATGGTACGAAAAAGAGATGATCGAAAATATTTTTTTTCAGAATCGAGATCGGACTTTAATGGGTGAGTTTCTAGGGGTATTTCGACCCGCTGTATCCAAAAATCCGACTTTTTAAGACCAAAAATATGCTTGGAAAAAAGTTATTTCGCATGGTACGAAAAAGAGATGATCGAAAATATTTTTATTCAGAATCAAAATCGGACTTTGATGGGTGAGTTTCTAGGTGTATTTCGACCCGCTGGATGCGAAAATCCAACCTTTGATGACCAAAAATATGCTTGGAAAAAAGTTATTTCGCATGGTACGAAAAAGAGATGATCGAAAATATCTGTCTCCAGAATCGAAATCGAACTTCGAAGGGTGGGTTTATAGGTGTATTTTGACCCGCTGAATCCAAAAATCCAACCTTTGTTACACGAAAATACACCTGGAAAGAAGTTATTTCGCATGGTACGAAAAAGAGATGATCGAAAATATTTTTATTCAGAATCAAAATCGGACTTTGATGGGTGAGTTTCTAGGTGTATTTCGACCCGCTGGATGCGAAAATCCAACCTTTGATGACCAAAAATATGCTTGGAAAAAAGTTATTTCGCATGGTACGAAAAAGAGATGATCGAAAATATCTGTCTCCAGAATCGAAATCGAACTTTGAAGGGTGGGTTTATAGGTGTATTTTGACCCGCTGAATCCAAAAATCCAACCTTTGTTACACGAAAATACACCTGGAAAGAAGTTATTTCGCATGGTACGAAAAAGAGATGATCGAAAATATTTTTTTCCAGAATCAAAATCGGACTTTAATGGGTGAGTTTCTAGGTGTATTTCGACCCCCTGAATCCGAAAATCCAACCTCTGATGACCGAAAATATGCTTGGAAAAAAGTTATTTCGCATGGTACGAAAAAGAGATGATCGAAAATATTTTTTTTCAGAATCAAGATCGGACTTTGATGGGTGAGTTTCTAGGTGTATTTCGACCCCCTGAATCCGAAAATCCAACCTCTGATGACCAAAAATATGCTTGGAAAAAAGTTATTTCGCATGGTACGAAAAAGAGATGATCGAAAATATCTGTCTCCAGAATCGAAATCGAACTTCGAAGGGTGGGTTTATAGGTGTATTTTGACCCGCTGAATCCAAAAATCCAACCGTTGTTACACGAAAATACACCTGGAATGAAGTTATTTCGCATGGTACGAAAAAGAGATGATCGAAAATATCTGTCTCCAGAATCGGAATCGAACTTTGATGGGTGGGTTTATAGGTGTATTTTGACCCGCTGAATCCAAAAATCAAACCTTTGTTAAACGAAAATACACCTGGAAAGAAGTTATTCCGCATGGTACGAAAAAGAGATGATCGAAAATATTTTTTTTCAGAATCGAGATCGGACTTTAATGGGTGAGTTTCTAGGGGTATTTCGACCCGCTGAATCCAAAAATCCGACTTTTTAAGACCAAAAATATGCTTGGAAAAAAGTTATTTCGCATGGTACGAAAAAGAGATGATCGAAAATATTTTTATTCAGAATCAAAATCGGACTTTGATGGGTGAGTTTCTAGGTGTATTTCGACCCGCTGGATGCGAAAATCCAACCTTTGATGACCAAAAATATGCTTGGAAAGAAGTTATTTCGCATGGTACGAAAAAGAGATGATCGAAAATATCTGTCTCCAGAATCGAAATCGAACTTTGAAGGGTGGGTTTATAGGTGTATTTTGACCCGCTGAATCCAAAAATCCGACCTTTGTTACACGAAAATACACCTGGAAAGAAGTTATTTCGCATGGTACGAAAAAGAGATGATCGAAAATATTTTTTTTCAGAATCAAGATCGGACTTTGATGGGTGAGTTTCTAGGTGTATTTCGACCCGCTGAATCCGAAAATCCAAACTTTGTTGACCAAAAATATGCTTGGAAAAAAGTTATTTCGCATGGTACGGAAAAGAGATGATCGAAAATATCTGTCTCCAGAATCGGAATCGAACTTTGATGGGTGGGTTTATAGGTGTATTTTGACCCGCTGAATCCAAAAATCAAACCTTTGTTGAACGAAAATACGCCTGGAAAGAAGTTATTCCGCATGGTACGAAAAAGAGATGATCGAAAATATTTTTTTTCAGAATCGAGATCGGACTTCAATGGGTGAGTTTCTAGGGGTATTTCGACCCGCTGAATCCAAAAATCCGACCTCTTATGACCAAAAATATGCTTGGAAAAAAGTTATTTCGCATGGTACGAAAAAGAGATGATCGAAAATATTTTTATTCAGAATCAAAATCGGACTTTGATGGGTGAGTTTCTAGGTGTATTTCGACCCGCTGGATGCGAAAATCCAACCTTTGATGACCAAAAATATGCTTGGAAAAAAGTTATTTCGCATGGTACGAAAAAGAGATGATCGAAAATATCTGTCTCCAGAATCGAAATCGAACTTTGAAGGGTGGGTTTATAGGTGTATTTTGACCCGCTGAATCCAAAAATCCAACCTTTGTTACACGAAAATACACCTGGAAAGAAGTTATTTCGCATGGTACGAAAAAGAGATGATCGAAAATATTTTTATTCAGAATCAAAATCGGACTTTGATGGGTGAGTTTCTAGGTGTATTTCGACCCGCTGGATGCGAAAATCCAACCTTTGATGACCAGAAATATGCTTGGAAAAAAGTTATTTCGCATGGTACGAAAAAGAGATGATCGAAAATATCTGTCTCCAGAATCGAAATCGAACTTTGAAGGGTGGGTTTATAGGTGTATTTTGACCCGCTGAATCCAAAAATCCAACCTTTGTTACACAAAAATACACCTGGAAAGAAGTTATTTCGCATGGTACGAAAAAGAGATGATCGAAAATATTTTTTTTCAGAATCAAAATCGGACTTTAATGGGTGAGTTTCTAGGTGTATTTCGACCCCCTGAATCCGAAAATCCAACCTCTGATGACCGAAAATATGCTTGGAAAAAAGTTATTTCGCATGGTACGAAAAAAAGATGATCGAAAATATTTTTTTTCAGAATCAAGATCGGACTTTGATGGGTGAGTTTCTAGGTGTATTTCGACCCCCTGAATCCGAAAATCCAACCTCTGATGACCAAAAATATGCTTGGAAAAAAGTTATTTCGCATGGTACGAAAAAGAGATGATCGAAAATATCTGTCTCCAGAATCGAAATCGAACTTTGAAGGGTGGGTTTATAGGTGTATTTTGACCCGCTGAATCCAAAAATCCAACCTTTGTTACACGAAAATACACCTGGAATGAAGTTATTTCGCATGGTACGAAAAAGAGATGATCGAAAATATCTGTCTCCAGAATCGGAATCGAACTTTGATGGGTGGGTTTATAGGTGTATTTTGACCCGCTGAATCCAAAAATCAAACCTTTGTTAAACGAAAATACGCCTGGAAAGAAGTTATTCCGCGTGGTACGAAAAAGAGATGATCGAAAATATTTTTTTTCAGAATCGAGATCGGACTTCAATGGGTGAGTTTCTAGGGGTATTTCGACCCGCTGAATCCAAAAATCCGACCTCTTATGACCAAAAATATGCTTGGAAAAAAGTTATTTCGCATGGTACGAAAAAGAGATGATCGAAAATATTTTTATTCAGAATCAAAATCGGACTTTGATGGGTGAGTTTCTAGGTGTATTTCGACCCGCTGGATGCGAAAATCCAACCTTTGATGACCAAAAATATGCTTGGAAAAAAGTTATTTCGCATGGTACGAAAAAGAGATGATCGAAAATATCTGTCTCCAGAATCGAAATCGAACTTTGAAGGGTGGGTTTATAGGTGTATTTTGACCCGCTGAATCCAAAAATCCAACCTTTGTTACACGAAAATACACCTGGAAAGAAGTTATTTCGCATGGTACGAAAAAGAGATGATCGAAAATATTTTTATTCAGAATCAAAATCGGACTTTGATGGGTGAGTTTCTAGGTGTATTTCGACCCGCTGGATGCGAAAATCCAACCTTTGATGACCAAAAATATGCTTGGAAAAAAGTTATTTCGCATGGTACGAAAAAGAGATGATCGAAAATATCTGTCTCCAGAATCGAAATCGAACTTTGAAGGGTGGGTTTATAGGTGTATTTTGACCCGCTGAATCCAAAAATCCAACCTTTGTTACACGAAAATACACCTGGAAAGAAGTTATTTCGCATGGTACGAAAAAGAGATGATAGAAAATATTTTTTTTCAGAATCAAAATCGGACTTTAATGGGTGAGTTTCTAGGTGTATTTCGACCCCCTGAATCCGAAAATCCAACCTCTGATGACCGAAAATATGCTTGGAAAAAAGTTATTTCGCATGGTACGAAAAAGAGATGATCGAAAATATTTTTTTTCAGAATCAAGATCGGACTTTGATGGGTGAGTTTCTAGGTGTATTTCGACCCCCTGAATCCGAAAATCCAACCTCTGATGACCAAAAATATGCTTGGAAAAAAGTTATTTCGCATGGTACGAAAAAGAGATGATCGAAAATATCTGTCTCCAGAATCGAAATCGAACTTTGAAGGGTGGGTTTATAGGTGTATTTTGACCCGCTGAATCCAAAAATCCAACCTTTGTTACACGAAAATACACCTGGAAAGAAGTTATTTCGCATGGTACGAAAAAGAGATGATCGAAAATATTTTTATTCAGAATCAAAATCGGACTTTGATGGGTGAGTTTCTAGGTGTATTTCGACCCGCTGGATGCGAAAATCCAACCTTTGATGACCAAAAATATGCTTGGAAAAAAGTTATTTCGCATGGTACGAAAAAGAGATGATCGAAAATATCTGTCTCCAGAATCGAAATCGAACTTTGAAGGGTGGGTTTATAGGTGTATTTTGACCCGCTGAATCCAAAAATCCAACCTTTGTTACACGAAAATACACCTGGAAAGAAGTTATTTCGCATGGTACGAAAAAGAGATGATCGAAAATATTTTTTTCCAGAATCAAAATCGGACTTTAATGGGTGAGTTTCTAGGTGTATATCGACCCCCTGAATCCGAAAATCCAACCTCTGATGACCGAAAATATGCTTGGAAAAAAGTTATTTCGCATGGTACGAAAAAGAGATGATCGAAAATATTTTTTTTCAGAATCAAGATCGGACTTTGATGGGTGAGTTTCTAGGTGTATTTCGACCCCCTGAATCCGAAAATCCAACCTCTGATGACCAAAAATATGCTTGGAAAAAAGTTATTTCGCATGGTACGAAAAAGAGATGATCGAAAATATTTTTATTCAGAATCAAAATCGGACTTTGATGGGTGAGTTTCTAGGTGTATTTCGACCCGCTGGATGCGAAAATCCAACCTTTGATGACCAAAAATATGCTTGGAAAAAAGTTATTTCGCATGGTACGAAAAAGAGATGATCGAAAATATCTGTCTCCAGAATCGAAATCGAACTTTGAAGGGTGGGTTTATAGGTGTATTTTGACCCGCTGAATCCAAAAATCCAACCTTTGTTACACGAAAATACACCTGGAAAGAAGTTATTTCGCATGGTACGAAAAAGAGATGATCGAAAATATTTTTATTCAGAATCAAAATCGGACTTTGATGGGTGAGTTTCTAGGTGTATTTCGACCCGCTGGATGCGAAAATCCAACCTTTGATGACCAAAAATATGCTTGGAAAAAAGTTATTTCAAATGGTACGAAAAAGAGATGATCGAAAATATCTGTCTCCAGAATCGAAATCGAACTTTGAAGGGTGGGTTTATAGGTGTATTTTGACCCGCTGAATCCAAAAATCCAACCTTTGTTACACGAAAATACACCTGGAAAGAAGTTATTTCGCATGGTACGAAAAAGAGATGATAGAAAATATTTTTTTTCAGAATCAAAATCGGACTTTAATGGGTGAGTTTCTAGGTGTATTTCGACCCCCTGAATCCGAAAATCCAACCTCTGATGACCGCAAATATGCTTGGAAAAAAGTTATTTCGCATGGTACGAAAAAGAGATGATCGAAAATATTTTTTTTCAGAATCAAGATCGGACTTTGATGGGTGAGTTTCTAGGTGTATTTCGACCCCCTGAATCCGAAAATCCAACCTCTGATGACCAAAAATATGCTTGGAAAAAAGTTATTTCGCATGGTACGAAAAAGAGATGATCGAAAATATCTGTCTCCAGAATCGAAATCGAACTTTGAAGGGTGGGTTTATAGGTGTATTTTGACCCGCTGAATCCAAAAATCCAACCTTTGTTACACGAAAATACACCTGGAAAGAAGTTATTTCGCATGGTACGAAAAAGAGATGATCGAAAATATTTTTATTCAGAATCAAAATCGGACTTTGATGGGTGAGTTTCTAGGTGTATTTCGACCCGCTGGATGCGAAAATCCAACCTTTGATGACCAAAAATATGCTTGGAAAAAAGTTATTTCGCATGGTACGAAAAAGAGATGATCGAAAATATCTGTCTCCAGAATCGAAATCGAACTTTGAAGGGTGGGTTTATAGGTGTATTTTGACCCGCTGAATCCAAAAATCCAACCTTTGTTACACGAAAATACACCTGGAAAGAAGTTATTTCGCATGGTACGAAAAAGAGATGATCGAAAATATTTTTTTCCAGAATCAAAATCGGACTTTAATGGGTGAGTTTCTAGGTGTATTTCGACCCCCTGAATCCGAAAATCCAACCTCTGATGACCGAAAATATGCTTGGAAAAAAGTTATTTCGCATGGTACGAAAAAGAGATGATCGAAAATATTTTTTTTCAGAATCAAGATCGGACTTTGATGGGTGAGTTTCTAGGTGTATTTCGACCCCCTGAATCCGAAAATCCAACCTCTGATGACCAAAAATATGCTTGGAAAAAAGTTATTTCGCATGGTACGAAAAAGAGATGATCGAAAATATCTGTCTCCAGAATCGAAATCGAACTTTGAAGGGTGGGTTTATAGGTGTATTTTGACCCGCTGAATCCAAAAATCCAACCTTTGTTACACGAAAATACACCTGGAAAGAAGTTATTTCGCATGGTACGAAAAAGAGATGATCGAAAATATTTTTATTCAGAATCAAAATCGGACTTTGATGGGTGAGTTTCTAGGTGTATTTCGACCCGCTGGATGCGAAAATCCAACCTTTGATGACCAAAAATATGCTTGGAAAAAAGTTATTTCGCATGGTACGAAAAAGAGATGATCGAAAATATCTGTCTCCAGAATCGAAATCGAACTTTGAAGGGTGGGTTTATAGGTGTATTTTGACCCGCTGAATCCAAAAATCCAACCTTTGTTACACGAAAATACACCTGGAAAGAAGTTATTTCGCATGGTACGAAAAAGAGATGATCGAAAATATTTTTTTCCAGAATCAAAATCGGACTTTAATGGGTGAGTTTCTAGGTGTATTTCGACCCCCTGAATCCGAAAATCCAACCTCTGATGACCGAAAATATGCTTGGAAAAAAGTTATTTCGCATGGTACGAAAAAGAGATGATCGAAAATATTTTTTTTCAGAATCAAGATCGGACTTTGATGGGTGAGTTTCTAGGTGTATTTCGACCCCCTGAATCCGAAAATCCAACCTCTGATGACCAAAAATATGCTTGGAAAAAAGTTATTTCGCATGGTACGAAAAAGAGATGATCGAAAATATCTGTCTCCAGAATCGAAATCGAACTTTGAAGGGTGGGTTTATAGGTGTATTTTGACCCGCTGAATCCAAGAATCCAACCTTTGTTACACGAAAATACACCTGGAATGAAGTTATTTCGCATGGTACGAAAAAGAGATGATCGAAAATATCTGTCTCCAGAATCGGAATCGAACTTTGATGGGTGGGTTTATAGGTGTATTTTGACCCGCTGAATCCAAAAATCCAACCTTTGTTACACGAAAATACACCTGGAAAGAAGTTATTTCGCATGGTACGAAAAAGAGATGATCGAAAATATTTTTATTCAGAATCAAAATCGGACTTTGATGGGTGAGTTTCTAGGTGTATTTCGACCCGCTGGATGCGAAAATCCAACCTTTGATGACCAAAAATATGCTTGGAAAAAAGTTATTTCGCATGGTACGAAAAAGAGATGATCGAAAATATCTGTCTCCAGAATCGAAATCGAACTTTGAAGGGTGGGTTTATAGGTGTATTTTGACCCGCTGAATCCAAAAATCCAACCTTTGTTACACGAAAATACACCTGGAAAGAAGTTATTTCGCATGGTACGAAAAAGAGATGATCGAAAATATTTTTTTCCAGAATCAAAATCGGACTTTAATGGGTGAGTTTCTAGGTGTATTTCGACCCCCTGAATCCGAAAATCCAACCTCTGATGACCGAAAATATGCTTGGAAAAAAGTTATTTCGCATGGTACGAAAAAGAGATGATCGAAAATATTTTTTTTCAGAATCAAGATCGGACTTTGATGGGTGAGTTTCTAGGTGTATTTCGACCCCCTGAATCCGAAAATCCAACCTCTGATGACCAAAAATATGCTTGGAAAAAAGTTATTTCGCATGGTACGAAAAAGAAATGATCGAAAATATCTGTCTCCAGAATCGAAATCGAACTTTGAAGGGTGGGTTTATAGGTGTATTTTGACCCGCTGAATCCAAAAATCCAACCTTTGTCACACGAAAATACACCTGGAATGAAGTTATTTCGCATGGTACGAAAAAGAGATGATCGAAAATATCTGTCTCCAGAATCGGAATCGAACTTTGATGGGTGGGTTTATAGGTGTATTTTGACCCGCTGAATCCGAAAATCAAACCTTTGTTAAACGAAAATACACCTGGAAAGAAGTTATTCCGCATGGTACGAAAAAGAGATGATCGAAAATATTTTTTTTCAGAATCGAGATCGGACTTTAATGGGTGAGTTTCTAGGGGTATTTCGACCCGCTGAATCCAAAAATCCGACTTTTTAAGACCAAAAATATGCTTGGAAAAAAGTTATTTCGCATGGTACGAAAAAGAGATGATCGAAAATATTTTTATTCAGAATCAAAATCGGACTTTGATGGGTGAGTTTCTAGGTGTATTTCGACCCGCTGGATGCGAAAATCCAACCTTTGATGACCAAAAATATGCTTGGAAAGAAGTTATTTCGCATGGTACGAAAAAGAGATGATCGAAAATATCTGTCTCCAGAATCGAAATCGAACTTTGAAGGGTGGGTTTATAGGTGTATTTTGACCCGCTGAATCCAAAAATCCGACCTTTGTTACACGAAAATACACCTGGAAAGAAGTTATTTCGCATGGTACGAAAAAGAGATGATCGAAAATATTTTTTTTCAGAATCAAGATCGGACTTTGATGGGTGAGTTTCTAGGTGTATTTCGACCCGCTGAATCCGAAAATCCAAACTTTGTTGAGCAAAAATATGCTTGGAAAAAAGTTATTTCGCATGGTACGAAAAAGAGATGATCGAAAATATCTGTCTCCAGAATCGGAATCGAACTTTGATGGGTGGGTTTATAGGTGTATTTTGACCCGCTGAATCCAAAAATCCGACCTCTTATGACCAAAAATATGCTTGGCAAAAAGTTATTTCGCATGGTACGAAAAAGAGATGATCGAAAATATCTGTCTCCAGAATCGGAATCGAACTTTGATGAGTGGGTTTATAGGTGTATTTTGACCCGCTGAATCCAAAAATCAAACCTTTGTTCAACGAAAATACGCCTGGAAAGAAGTTATTCCGCATGGTACGAAAAAGAGATGATCGAAAATATTTTTTTTCAGAATCGAGATCGGACTTCAATGGGTGAGTTTCTAGGGGTATTTCGACCCGCTGAATCCAAAAATCCGACCTCTTATGACCAAAAATATGCTTGGAAAAAAGTTATTTCGCATGGTACGAAAAAGAGATGATCGAAAATATTTTTATTCAGAATCAAAATCGGACTTTGATGGGTGAGTTTCTAGGTGTATTCCGACCCGCTGAATCCAAAAATCCGACCTCTTATGACCAAAAATATGCTTGGAAAAAAGTTATTTCGCATGGTACGAAAAAGAGATGATCGAAAATATTTTTATTCAGAATCAAAATCGGACTTTGATGGGTGAGTTTCTAGGTGTATTTCGACCCGCTGGATGCGAAAATCCAACCTTTGATGACCAAAAATATGCTTGGAAAAAAGTTATTTCGCATGGTACGAAAAAGAGATGATCGAAAATATCTGTCTCCAGAATCGAAATCGAACTTTGAAGGGTGGGTTTATAGGTGTATTTTGACCCGCTGAATCCAAAAATCCAACCTCTGTTACACGAAAATACACCTGGAAAGAAGTTATTTCGCATGGTACGAAAAAGAGATGATCGAAAATATTTTTATTCAGAATCAAAATCGGACTTTGATGGGTGAGTTTCTAGGTGTATTTCGACCCGCTGGATGCGAAAATCCAACCTTTGATGACCAGAAATATGCTTGGAAAAAAGTTATTTCGCATGGTACGAAAAAGAGATGATCGAAAATATCTGTCTCCAGAATCGAAATCGAACTTTGAAGGGTGGGTTTATAGGTGTATTTTGACCCGCTGAATCCAAAAATCCAACCTTTGTTACACGAAAATACACCTGGAAAGAAGTTATTTCGCATGGTACGAAAAAGAGATGATCGAAAATATTTTTTTTCAGAATCAAAATCGGACTTTAATGGGTGAGTTTCTAGGTGTATTTCGACCCCCTGAATCCGAAAATCCAACCTCTGATGACCGAAAATATGCTTGGAAAAAAGTTATTTCGCATGGTACGAAAAAGAGATGATCGAAAATATTTTTTTTCAGAATCAAGATCGGACTTTGATGGGTGAGTTTCTAGGTGTATTCCGACCCCCTGAATCCGAAAATCCAACCTCTGATGACCAAAAATATGCTTGGAAAAAAGTTATTTCGCATGGTACGAAAAAGAGATGATCGAAAATATCTGTCTCCAGAATCGAAATCGAACTTTGAAGGGTGGGTTTATAGGTGTATTTTGACCCGCTGAATCCAAAAATCCAACCTTTGTTACACGAAAATACACCTGGAATGAAGTTATTTCGCATGGTACGAAAAAGAGATGATCGAAAATATCTGTCTCCAGAATCGGAATCGAACTTTGATGGGTGGGTTTATAGGTGTATTTTGACCCGCTGAATCCAAAAATCAAACCTTTGTTAAACGAAAATACGCCTGGAAAGAAGTTATTCCGCGTGGTACGAAAAAGAGATGATCGAAAATATTTTTTTTCAGAATCGAGATCGGACTTCAATGGGTGAGTTTCTAGGGGTATTTCGACCCGCTGAATCCAAAAATCCGACCTCTTATGACCAAAAATATGCTTGGAAAAAAGTTATTTCGCATGGTACGAAAAAGAGATGATCGAAAATATTTTTATTCAGAATCAAAATCGGACTTTGATGGGTGAGTTTCTAGGTGTATTTCGACCCGCTGGATGCGAAAATCCAACCTTTGATGACCAAAAATATGCTTGGAAAAAAGTTATTTCGCATGGTACGAAAAAGAGATGATCGAAAATATCTGTCTCCAGAATCGAAATCGAACTTTGAAGGGTGGGTTTATAGGTGTATTTTGACCCGCTGAATCCAAAAATCCGACCTTTGTTACACGAAAATACACCTGGAAAGAAGTTATTTCGCATGGTACGAAAAAGAGATGATCGAAAATATTTTTTTTCAGAATCAAGATCGGACTTTGAAGGGTGAGTTTCTAGGTGTATTCCGACCCGCTGAATCCGAAAATCCAAACTTTGTTGTGCAAAAATATGCTTGGAAAAAAGTTATTTCGCATGGTACGAAAAAGAGATGATCGAAAATATCTGTCTCCAGAATCGGAATCGAACTTTGATGGGTGGGTTTATAGGTGTATTTTGACCCGCTGAATCCAAAAATCCGACCTCTTATGACCAAAAATATGCTTGGAAAAAAGTTATTTCGCATGGTACGAAAAAGAGATGATCGAAAATATCTGTCTCCAGAATCGGAATCGAACTTTGATGGGTGGGTTTATAGGTGTATTTTGACCCGCTGAATCCAAAAATCAAACCTTTGTTGAACGAAAATACACCTGGAAAGAAGTTATTCCGCATGGTACGAAAAAGAGATGATCGAAAATATTTTTTTTCAGAATCGAGATCGGACTTCAATGGGTGAGTTTCTAGGGGTATTTCGACCCGCTGAATCCAAAAATCCGACCTCTTATCACCAAAAATATGCTCGGAAAAAAGTTATTTCGCATGGTACGAAAAAGAGATGATCGAAAATATTTTTATTCAGAATCAAAATCGGACTTTGATGGGTGAGTTTCTAGGTGTATTTCGACCCGCTGGATGCGAAAATCCAACCTTTGATGACCAAAAATATGCTTGGAAAAAAGTTATTTCGCATGGTACGAAAAAGAGATGATCGAAAATATTTTTTTTCAGAATCAAGATCGGACTTTGATGGGTGAGTTTCTAGGTGTATTTCGACCCGCTGAATCCGAAAATCCAAACTTTGTTGAGCAAAAATATGCTTGGAAAAAAGTTATTTCGCATGGTACGAAAAAGAGATGATCGAAAATATCTGTCTCCAGAATCGGAATCGAACTTTGATGGGTGGGTTTATAGGTGTATTTTGACCCGCTGAATCCAAAAATCCGACCTCTTATGACCAAAAATATGCTTGGAAAAAAGTTATTTCGCATGGTACGAAAAAGAGATGATCGAAAATATCTGTCTCCAGAATCGGAATCGAACTTTGATGGGTGGGTTTATAGGTGTATTTTGACCCGCTGAATCCAAAAATCAAACCTTTGTTAAACGAAAATACGCCTGGAAAGAAGTTATTCCGCATGGTACGAAAAAGAGATGATCGAAAATATTTTTTTTCAGAATCGAGATCGGACTTCAATGGGTGAGTTTCTAGGGGTATTTCGACCCGCTGAATCCAAAAATCCGACCTCTTATGACCAAAAATATGCTTGGAAAAAAGTTATTTCGCATGGTACGAAAAAGAGATGATCGAAAATATTTTTATTCAGAATCAAAATCGGACTTTGATGGGTGAGTTTCTAGGTGTATTCCGACCCGCTGGATGCGAAAATCCAACCTTTGATGACCAAAAATATGCTTGGAAAAAAGTTATTTCGCATGGTACGAAAAAGAGATGATCGAAAATATCTGTCTCCAGAATCGAAATCGAACTTTGAAGGGTGGGTTTATAGGTGTATTTTGACCCGCTGAATCCAAAAATCCAACCTTTGTTACACGAAAATACACCTGGAAAGAAGTTATTTCGCATGGTACGAAAAAGAGATGATCGAAAATATTTTTTTTCAGAATCAAAATCGGACTTTAATGGGTGAGTTTCTAGGTGTATTTCGACCCCCTGAATCCGAAAATCCAACCTCTGATGACCGAAAATATGCTTGGAAAAAAGTTATTTCGCATGGTACGAAAAAGAGATGATCGAAAATATTTTTTTTCAGAATCAAGATCGGACTTTGATGGGTGAGTTTCTAGGTGTATTTCGACCCCCTGAATCCGAAAATCCAACCTCTGATGACCAAAAATATGCTTGGAAAAAAGTTATTTCGCATGGTACGAAAAAGAGATGATCGAAAATATCTGTCTCCAGAATCGAAATCGAACTTTGAAGGGTGGGTTTATAGGTGTATTTTGACCCGCTGAATCCAAAAATCCAACCTTTGTTACACGAAAATACACCTGGAATGAAGTTATTTCGCATGGTACGAAAAAGAGATGATCGAAAATATCTGTCTCCAGAATCGGAATCGAACTTTGATGGGTGGGTTTATAGGTGTATTTTGACCCGCTGAATCCAAAAATCAAACCTTTGTTAAACGAAAATACACCTGGAAAGAAGTTATTCCGCATGGTACGAAAAAGAGATGATCGAAAATATTTTTTTTCAGAATCGAGATCGGACTTTAATGGGTGAGTTTCTAGGGGTATTTCGACCCGCTGAATCCAAAAATCCGACTTTTTAAGACCAAAAATATGCTTGGAAAAAAGTTATTTCGCATGGTACGAAAAAGAGATGATCGAAAATATTTTTATTCAGAATCAAAATCGGACTTTGATGGGTGAGTTTCTAGGTGTATTTCGACCCGCTGGATGCGAAAATCCAACCTTTGATGACCAAAAATATGCTTGGAAAGAAGTTATTTCGCATGGTACGAAAAAGAGATGATCGAAAATATCTGTCTCCAGAATCGAAATCGAACTTTGAAGGGTGGGTTTATAGGTGTATTTTGACCCGCTGAATCCAAAAATCCGACCTTTGTTACACGAAAATACACCTGGAAAGAAGTTATTTCGCATGGTACGAAAAAGAGATGATCGAAAATATTTTTTTTCAGAATCAAGATCGGACTTTGATGGGTGAGTTTCTAGGTGTATTCCGACCCGCTGAATCCGAAAATCCAAACTTTGTTGAGCAAAAATATGCTTGGAAAAAAGTTATTTCGCATGGTACGAAAAAGAGATGATCGAAAATATCTGTCTCCAGAATCGAAATCGAACTTTGAAGGGTGGGTTTATAGGTGTATTTTGACCCGCTGAATCCAAAAATCCAACCTTTGTTACACAAAAATACACCTGGAAAGAAGTTATTTCGCATGGTACGAAAAAGAGATGATCGAAAATATTTTTTTTCAGAATCAAGATCGGACTTTGATGGGTGAGTTTCTAGGTGTATTTCGACCCGCTGAATCCGAAAATCCAAACTTTGTTGAGCAAAAATATGCTTGGAAAAAAGTTATTTCGCATGGTACGAAAAAGAGATGATCGAAAATATCTGTCTCCAGAATCGGAATCGAACTTTGATGGGTGGGTTTATAGGTGTATTTTGACCCGCTGAATCCAAAAATCCGACCTCTTATGACCAAAAATATGCTTGGAAAAAAGTTATTTCGCATGGTACGAAAAAGAGATGATCGAAAATATCTGTCTCCAGAATCGGAATCGAACTTTGATGGGTGGGTTTATAGGTGTATTTTGACCCGCTGAATCCAAAAATCAAACCTTTGTTAAACGAAAATACGCCTGGAAAGAAGTTATTCCGCATGGTACGAAAAAGAGATGATCGAAAATATTTTTTTTCAGAATCGAGATCGGACTTCAATGGGTGAGTTTCTAGGGGTATTTCGACCCGCTGAATCCAAAAATCCGACCTCTTATGACCAAAAATATGCTTGGAAAAGAGTCATTTCGCATGGTACGAAAAAGAGATGATCGAAAATATTTTTATTCAGAATCAAAATCGGACTTTGATGGGTGAGTTTCTAGGTGTATTTCGACCCGCTGGATGCGAAAATCCAACCTTTGATGACCAAAAATATGCTTGGAAAAAAGTTATTTCGCATGGTACGAAAAAGAGATGATCGAAAATATCTGTCTCCAGAATCGAAATCGAACTTTGAAGGGTGGGTTTATAGGTGTATTTTGACCCGCTGAATCCAAAAATCCAACCTTTGTTACACGAAAATACACCTGGAAAGAAGTTATTTCGCATGGTACGAAAAAGAGATGATCGAAAATATTTTTATTCAGAATCAAAATCGGACTTTGATGGGTGAGTTTCTGGGTGTATTTCGACCCGCTGGATGCGAAAATCCAACCTTTGATGACCAAAAATATGCTTGGAAAAAAGTTATTTCGCATGGTACGAAAAAGAGATGATCGAAAATATCTGTCTCCAGAATCGAAATCGAACTTTGAAGGGTGGGTTTATAGGTGTATTTTGACCCGCTGAATCCAAAAATCCAACCTTTGTTACACGAAAATACACCTGGAAAGAAGTTATTTCGCATGGTACGAAAAAGAGATGATCGAAAATATTTTTTTTCAGAATCAAAATCGGACTTTAATGGGTGAGTTTCTAGGTGTATTTCGACCCCCTGAATCCGAAAATCCAACCTCTGATGACCGAAAATATGCTTGGAAAAAAGTTATTTCGCATGGTACGAAAAAGAGATGATCGAAAATATTTTTTTTCAGAATCAAGATCGGACTTTGATGGGTGAGTTTCTAGGTGTATTTCGACCCCCTGAATCCGAAAATCCAACCTCTGATGACCAAAAATATGCTTGGAAAAAAGTTATTTCGCATGGTACGAAAAAGAGATGATCGAAAATATCTGTCTCCAGAATCGAAATCGAACTTTGAAGGGTGGGTTTATAGGTGTATTTTGACCCGCTGAATCCAAAAATCCAACCTTTGTTACACGAAAATACACCTGGAATGAAGTTATTTCGCATGGTACGAAAAAGAGATGATCGAAAATATCTGTCTCCAGAATCGGAATCGAACTTTGATGGGTGGGTTTATAGGTGTATTTTGACCCGCTGAATCCAAAAATCAAACCTTTGTTGAACGAAAATACACCTGGAAAGAAGTTATTCCGCATGGTACGAAAAAGAGATGATCGAAAATATTTTTTTTCAGAATCGAGATCGGACTTTAATGGGTGAGATTCTAGGGGTATTTCGACCCGCTGAATCCAAAAATCCGACTTTTTAAGACCAAAAATATGCTTGGAAAAAAGTTATTTCGCATGGTACGAAAAAGAGATGATCGAAAATATTTTTATTCAGAATCAAAATCGGACTTTGATGGGTGAGTTTCTAGGTGTATTTCGACCCGCTGGATGCGAAAATCCAACCTTTGATGACCAAAAATATGCTTGGAAAAAAGTTATTTCGCATGGTACGAAAAAGAGATGATCGAAAATATCTGTCTCCAGAATCGAAATCGAACTTTGAAGGGTGGGTTTATAGGTGTATTTTGACCCGCTGAATCCAAAAATCCAACCTTTGTTACACGAAAATACACCTGGAAAGAAGTTATTTCGCATGGTACGAAAAAGAGATGATCGAAAATATTTTTATTCAGAATCAAAATCGGACTTTGATGGGTGAGTTTCTGGGTGTATTTCGACCCGCTGGATGCGAAAATCCAACCTTTGATGACCAAAAATATGCTTGGAAAAAAGTTATTTCGCATGGTACGAAAAAGAGATGATCGAAAATATCTGTCTCCAGAATCGAAATCGAACTTTGAAGGGTGGGTTTATAGGTGTATTTTGACCCGCTGAATCCAAAAATCCAACCTTTGTTACACGAAAATACACCTGGAAAGAAGTTATTTCGCATGGTACGAAAAAGAGATGATCGAAAATATTTTTTTTCAGAATCAAAATCGGACTTTAATGGGTGAGTTTCTAGGTGTATTTCGACCCCCTGAATCCGAAAATCCAACCTCTGATGACCGAAAATATGCTTGGAAAAAAGTTATTTCGCATGGTACGAAAAAGAGATGATCGAAAATATTTTTTTTCAGAATCAAGATCGGACTTTGATGGGTGAGTTTCTAGGTGTATTTCGACCCCCTGAATCCGAAAATCCAACCTCTGATGACCAAAAATATGCTTGGAAAAAAGTTATTTCGCATGGTACGAAAAAGAGATGATCGAAAATATCTGTCTCCAGAATCGAAATCGAACTTTGAAGGGTGGGTTTATAGGTGTATTTTGACCCGCTGAATCCAAAAATCCAACCTTTGTTACACGAAAATACACCTGGAATGAAGTTATTTCGCATGGTACGAAAAAGAGATGATCGAAAATATCTGTCTCCAGAATCGGAATCGAACTTTGATGGGTGGGTTTATAGGTGTATTTTGACCCGCTGAATCCAAAAATCAAACCTTTGTTGAACGAAAATACACCTGGAAAGAAGTTATTCCGCATGGTACGAAAAAGAGATGATCGAAAATATTTTTTTTCAGAATCGAGATCGGACTTTAATGGGTGAGATTCTAGGGGTATTTCGACCCGCTGAATCCAAAAATCCGACTTTTTAAGACCAAAAATATGCTTGGAAAAAAGTTATTTCGCATGGTATGAAAAAGAGATGATCGAAAATATTTTTATTCAGAATCAAAATCGGACTTTGATGGGTGAGTTTCTAGGTGTATTTCGACCCGCTGGATGCGAAAATCCAACCTTTGATGACCAAAAATATGCTTGGAAAGAAGTTATTTCGCATGGTACGAAAAAGAGATGATCGAAAATATCTGTCTCCAGAATCGAAATCGAACTTTGAAGGGTGGGTTTATAGGTGTATTTTGACCCGCTGAATCCAAAAATCCGACCTTTGTTACACGAAAATACACCTGGAAAGAAGTTATTTCGCATGGTACGAAAAAGAGATGATCGAAAATATTTTTTTTCAGAATCAAGATCGGACTTTGATGGGTGAGTTTCTAGGTGTATTCCGACCCGCTGAATCCGAAAATCCAAACTTTGTTGAGCAAAAATATGCTTGGAAAAAAGTTATTTCGCATGGTACGAAAAAGAGATGATCGAAAATATCTGTCTCCAGAATCGAAATCGAACTTTGAAGGGTGGGTTTATAGGTGTATTTTGACCCGCTGAATCCAAAAATCCAACCTTTGTTACACAAAAATACACCTGGAAAGAAGTTATTTCGCATGGTACGAAAAAGAGATGATCGAAAATATTTTTTTTCAGAATCAAGATCGGACTTTGATGGGTGAGTTTCTAGGTGTATTTCGACCCGCTGAATCCGAAAATCCAAACTTTGTTGAGCAAAAATATGCTTGGAAAAAAGTTATTTCGCATGGTACGAAAAAGAGATGATCGAAAATATCTGTCTCCAGAATCGGAATCGAACTTTGATGGGTGGGTTTATAGGTGTATTTTGACCCGCTGAATCCAAAAATCCGACCTCTTATGACCAAAAATATGCTTGGAAAAAAGTTATTTCGCATGGTACGAAAAAGAGATGATCGAAAATATCTGTCTCCAGAATCGGAATCGAACTTTGATGGGTGGGTTTATAGGTGTATTTTGACCCGCTGAATCCAAAAATCAAACCTTTGTTAAACGAAAATACACCTGGAAAGAAGTTATTCCGCATGGTACGAAAAAGAGATGATCGAAAATATTTTTTTTCAGAATCGAGATCGGACTTCAATGGGTGAGTTTCTAGGGGTATTTCGACCCGCTGAATCCAAAAATCCGACCTCTTATGACCAAAAATATGCTTGGAAAAAAGTTATTTCGCATGGTACGAAAAAGAGATGATCGAAAATATTTTTATTCAGAATCAAAATCGGACTTTGATGGGTGAGTTTCTAGGTGTATTTCGACCCGCTGGATGCGAAAATCCAACCTTTGATGACCAAAAATATGCTTGGAAAAAAGTTATTTCGCATGGTACGAAAAAGAGATGATCGAAAATATCTGTCTCCAGAATCGAAATCGAACTTTGAAGGGTGGGTTTATAGGTGTATTTTGACCCGCTGAATCCAAAAATCCAACCTTTGTTACACGAAAATACACCTGGAAAGAAGTTATTTCGCATGGTACGAAAAAGAGATGATCGAAAATATTTTTATTCAGAATCAAAATCGGACTTTGATGGGTGAGTTTCTAGGTGTATTTCGACCCGCTGGGTGCGAAAATCCAACCTTTGATGACCAAAAATATGCTTGGAAAAAAGTTATTTCGCATGGTACGAAAAAGAGATGATCGAAAATATCTGTCTCCAGAATCGAAATCGAACTTTGAAGGGTGGGTTTATAGGTGTATTTTGACCCGCTGAATCCAAAAATCCAACCTTTGTTACACGAAAATACACCTGGAAAGAAGTTATTTCGCATGGTACGAAAAAGAGATGATCGAAAATATTTTTTTTCAGAATCAAAATCGGACTTTAATGGGTGAGTTCCTAGGTGTATTTCGACCCGCTGAATCCGAAAATCCAAACTTTGTTGAGCAAAAATATGCTTGGAAAAAAGTTATTTCGCATGGTACGAAAAAGAGATGATCGAAAATATCTGTCTCCAGAATCGGAATCGAACTTTGATGGGTGGGTTTATAGGTGTATTTTGACCCGCTGAATCCAAAAATCCGACCTCTTATGACCAAAAATATGCTTGGAAAAAAGTTATTTCGCATGGTACGAAAAAGAGATGATCGAAAATATCTGTCTCCAGAATCGGAATCGAACTTTGATGGGTGGGTTTATAGGTGTATTTTGACCCGCTGAATCCAAAAATCAAACCTTTGTTAAACGAAAATACGCCTGGAAAGAAGTTATTCCGCATGGTACGAAAAAGAGATGATCGAAAATATTTTTTTTCAGAATCGAGATCGGACTTCAATGGGTGAGTTTCTAGGGGTATTTCGACCCGCTGAATCCAAAAATCCGACCTCTTATGACCAAAAATATGCTTGGAAAAGAGTCATTTCGCATGGTACGAAAAAGAGATGATCGAAAATATTTTTATTCAGAATCAAAATCGGACTTTGATGGGTGAGTTTCTAGGTGTATTTCGACCCGCTGGATGCGAAAATCCAACCTTTGATGACCAAAAATATGCTTGGAAAAAAGTTATTTCGCATGGTACGAAAAAGAGATGATCGAAAATATCTGTCTCCAGAATCGAAATCGAACTTTGAAGGGTGGGTTTATAGGTGTATTTTGACCCGCTGAATCCAAAAATCCAACCTTTGTTACACGAAAATACACCTGGAAAGAAGTTATTTCGCATGGTACGAAAAAGAGATGATCGAAAATATTTTTATTCAGAATCAAAATCGGACTTTGATGGGTGAGTTTCTGGGTGTATTTCGACCCGCTGGATGCGAAAATCCAACCTTTGATGACCAAAAATATGCTTGGAAAAAAGTTATTTCGCATGGTACGAAAAAGAGATGATCGAAAATATCTGTCTCCAGAATCGAAATCGAACTTTGAAGGGTGGGTTTATAGGTGTATTTTGACCCGCTGAATCCAAAAATCCAACCTTTGTTACACGAAAATACACCTGGAAAGAAGTTATTTCGCATGGTACGAAAAAGAGATGATCGAAAATATTTTTTTTCAGAATCAAAATCGGACTTTAATGGGTGAGTTTCTAGGTGTATTTCGACCCCCTGAATCCGAAAATCCAACCTCTGATGACCGAAAATATGCTTGGAAAAAAGTTATTTCGCATGGTACGAAAAAGAGATGATCGAAAATATTTTTTTTCAGAATCAAGATCGGACTTTGATGGGTGAGTTTCTAGGTGTATTTCGACCCCCTGAATCCGAAAATCCAACCTCTGATGACCAAAAATATGCTTGGAAAAAAGTTATTTCGCATGGTACGAAAAAGAGATGATCGAAAATATCTGTCTCCAGAATCGAAATCGAACTTTGAAGGGTGGGTTTATAGGTGTATTTTGACCCGCTGAATCCAAAAATCCAACCTTTGTTACACGAAAATACACCTGGAATGAAGTTATTTCGCATGGTACGAAAAAGAGATGATCGAAAATATCTGTCTCCAGAATCGGAATCGAACTTTGATGGGTGGGTTTATAGGTGTATTTTGACCCGCTGAATCCAAAAATCAAACCTTTGTTAAACGAAAATACACCTGGAAAGAAGTTATTCCGCATGGTACGAAAAAGAGATGATCGAAAATATTTTTTTTCAGAATCGAGATCGGACTTTAATGGGTGAGATTCTAGGGGTATTTCGACCCGCTGAATCCAAAAATCCGACTTTTTAAGACCAAAAATATGCTTGGAAAAAAGTTATTTCGCATGGTACGAAAAAGAGATGATCGAAAATATTTTTATTCAGAATCAAAATCGGACTTTGATGGGTGAGTTTCTAGGTGTATTTCGACCCGCTGGATGCGAAAATCCAACCTTTGATGACCAAAAATATGCTTGGAAAAAAGTTATTTCGCATGGTACGAAAAAGAGATGATCGAAAATATCTGTCTCCAGAATCGAAATCGAACTTTGAAGGGTGGGTTTATAGGTGTATTTTGACCCGCTGAATCCAAAAATCCAACCTTTGTTACACGAAAATACACCTGGAAAGAAGTTATTTCGCATGGTACGAAAAAGAGATGATCGAAAATATTTTTATTCAGAATCAAAATCGGACTTTGATGGGTGAGTTTCTGGGTGTATTTCGACCCGCTGGATGCGAAAATCCAACCTTTGATGACCAAAAATATGCTTGGAAAAAAGTTATTTCGCATGGTACGAAAAAGAGATGATCGAAAATATCTGTCTCCAGAATCGAAATCGAACTTTGAAGGGTGGGTTTATAGGTGTATTTTGACCCGCTGAATCCAAAAATCCAACCTTTGTTACACGAAAATACACCTGGAAAGAAGTTATTTCGCATGGTACGAAAAAGAGATGATCGAAAATATTTTTTTTCAGAATCAAAATCGGACTTTAATGGGTGAGTTTCTAGGTGTATTTCGACCCCCTGAATCCGAAAATCCAACCTCTGATGACCGAAAATATGCTTGGAAAAAAGTTATTTCGCATGGTACGAAAAAGAGATGATCGAAAATATTTTTTTTCAGAATCAAGATCGGACTTTGATGGGTGAGTTTCTAGGTGTATTTCGACCCCCTGAATCCGAAAATCCAACCTCTGATGACCAAAAATATGCTTGGAAAAAAGTTATTTCGCATGGTACGAAAAAGAGATGATCGAAAATATCTGTCTCCAGAATCGAAATCGAACTTTGAAGGGTGGGTTTATAGGTGTATTTTGACCCGCTGAATCCAAAAATCCAACCTTTGTTACACGAAAATACACCTGGAATGAAGTTATTTCGCATGGTACGAAAAAGAGATGATCGAAAATATCTGTCTCCAGAATCGGAATCGAACTTTGATGGGTGGGTTTATAGGTGTATTTTGACCCGCTGAATCCAAAAATCAAACCTTTGTTGAACGAAAATACACCTGGAAAGAAGTTATTCCGCATGGTACGAAAAAGAGATGATCGAAAATATTTTTTTTCAGAATCGAGATCGGACTTTAATGGGTGAGATTCTAGGGGTATTTCGACCCGCTGAATCCAAAAATCCGACTTTTTAAGACCAAAAATATGCTTGGAAAAAAGTTATTTCGCATGGTATGAAAAAGAGATGATCGAAAATATTTTTATTCAGAATCAAAATCGGACTTTGATGGGTGAGTTTCTAGGTGTATTTCGACCCGCTGGATGCGAAAATCCAACCTTTGATGACCAAAAATATGCTTGGAAAGAAGTTATTTCGCATGGTACGAAAAAGAGATGATCGAAAATATCTGTCTCCAGAATCGAAATCGAACTTTGAAGGGTGGGTTTATAGGTGTATTTTGACCCGCTGAATCCAAAAATCCGACCTTTGTTACACGAAAATACACCTGGAAAGAAGTTATTTCGCATGGTACGAAAAAGAGATGATCGAAAATATTTTTTTTCAGAATCAAGATCGGACTTTGATGGGTGAGTTTCTAGGTGTATTCCGACCCGCTGAATCCGAAAATCCAAACTTTGTTGAGCAAAAATATGCTTGGAAAAAAGTTATTTCGCATGGTACGAAAAAGAGATGATCGAAAATATCTGTCTCCAGAATCGAAATCGAACTTTGAAGGGTGGGTTTATAGGTGTATTTTGACCCGCTGAATCCAAAAATCCAACCTTTGTTACACAAAAATACACCTGGAAAGAAGTTATTTCGCATGGTACGAAAAAGAGATGATCGAAAATATTTTTTTTCAGAATCAAGATCGGACTTTGATGGGTGAGTTTCTAGGTGTATTTCGACCCGCTGAATCCGAAAATCCAAACTTTGTTGAGCAAAAATATGCTTGGAAAAAAGTTATTTCGCATGGTACGAAAAAGAGATGATCGAAAATATCTGTCTCCAGAATCGGAATCGAACTTTGATGGGTGGGTTTATAGGTGTATTTTGACCCGCTGAATCCAAAAATCCGACCTCTTATGACCAAAAATATGCTTGGAAAAAAGTTATTTCGCATGGTACGAAAAAGAGATGATCGAAAATATCTGTCTCCAGAATCGGAATCGAACTTTGATGGGTGGGTTTATAGGTGTATTTTGACCCGCTGAATCCAAAAATCAAACCTTTGTTAAACGAAAATACACCTGGAAAGAAGTTATTCCGCATGGTACGAAAAAGAGATGATCGAAAATATTTTTTTTCAGAATCGAGATCGGACTTCAATGGGTGAGTTTCTAGGGGTATTTCGACCCGCTGAATCCAAAAATCCGACCTCTTATGACCAAAAATATGCTTGGAAAAAAGTTATTTCGCATGGTACGAAAAAGAGATGATCGAAAATATTTTTATTCAGAATCAAAATCGGACTTTGATGGGTGAGTTTCTAGGTGTATTTCGACCCGCTGGATGCGAAAATCCAACCTTTGATGACCAAAAATATGCTTGGAAAAAAGTTATTTCGCATGGTACGAAAAAGAGATGATCGAAAATATCTGTCTCCAGAATCGAAATCGAACTTTGAAGGGTGGGTTTATAGGTGTATTTTGACCCGCTGAATCCAAAAATCCAACCTTTGTTACACGAAAATACACCTGGAAAGAAGTTATTTCGCATGGTACGAAAAAGAGATGATCGAAAATATTTTTATTCAGAATCAAAATCGGACTTTGATGGGTGAGTTTCTAGGTGTATTTCGACCCGCTGGGTGCGAAAATCCAACCTTTGATGACCAAAAATATGCTTGGAAAAAAGTTATTTCGCATGGTACGAAAAAGAGATGATCGAAAATATCTGTCTCCAGAATCGAAATCGAACTTTGAAGGGTGGGTTTATAGGTGTATTTTGACCCGCTGAATCCAAAAATCCAACCTTTGTTACACGAAAATACACCTGGAAAGAAGTTATTTCGCATGGTACGAAAAAGAGATGATCGAAAATATTTTTTTTCAGAATCAAAATCGGACTTTAATGGGTGAGTTCCTAGGTGTATTTCGACCCCCTGAATCCGAAAATCCAACCTCTGATGACCGAAAATATGCTTGGAAAAAAGTTATTTCGCATGGTACGAAAAAGAGATGATCGAAAATATTTTTTTTCAGAATCAAGATCGGACTTTGATGGGTGAGTTTCTAGGTGTATTTCGACCCCCTGAATCCGAAAATCCAACCTCTGATGACCAAAAATATGCTTGGAAAAAAGTTATTTCGCATGGTACGAAAAAGAGATGATCGAAAATATCTGTCTCCAGAATCGAAATCGAACTTTGAAGGGTGGGTTTATAGGTGTATTTTGACCCGCTGAATCCAAAAATCCAACCTTTGTTACACGAAAATACACCTGGAATGAAGTTATTTCGCATGGTACGAAAAAGAGATGATCGAAAATATCTGTCTCCAGAATCGGAATCGAACTTTGATGGGTGGGTTTATAGGTGTATTTTGACCCGCTGAATCCAAAAATCAAACCTTTGTTAAACGAAAATACACCTGGAAA